>APFE031485160.1:29821-71612 GCA_000404065.3 Pinus taeda | reverse complement strand
AGAACGCCTTACAAGAGCCCATCAGAAGCTCAGACCACTCCAACATGGTCCTTATAGTAGTACCAAGCTTGTGGGGAAAAATGCTTTGGAGCACAACATTCCTCCATTCTTTCACCTGCACCAAGTGTTCAATGTGGACCGTCGTCGACCATGCTTCCCACCATTACTGGACACATCAGACAGTGCAGAACAAGTTTAGCAGATGGAGGAACTCAACGCAATGGGGACCATTGCTTCCTAAGGGGGGAGGAATGATCCAGGTGGATATTGGTGGCCACCTGCCAAGTCCACCTGGACCCCCACCATTGTCTTTTTCAGCATTTTCAGTTTCCTTAATTATAGCACAACTTACTATTTTTAGCAGTTTTTCGGGTCCTGAACTTCCGGAGCCGTTTTGAGGCCCTAAACGACGTTTTTTGGGGAATCCAGGGGAAACATGGGTCATGCAATGGACCAATGTTGCCCACTCCAACAATGATAGTGCTCGAATAGATATTTCTAATGAGCTATTGTACGTGTCAAACGGAGATCGTATGCCAAAGTTACGACCCCGGGAAATTGATGTAACAATTTACCCAAAACGGGGCCCACAATTTGGCGTTTCATCTTCTGGGGTTAGGTTTTGGAATGTGAAGGGTTTTCCATTGTTTCTCAACAATAAATAGGCCTTCGAGCCTCATTGTAACACAGTTGGGAACAGTTCAGAGGCATGCAGCTGCACATCTCTTCTTAGAGATAAGCTACCATCGCCCTAGCTAATTTATTTCCATCTCTGGTTGTAAGCATATTTCGGTATTTTCCATTAATGAAATGAAGTATTATTTCCGCTGCATCTTTGTGTATATGGTTATCTCTGTATTTTATTGCGTTCATGTATAAATCTGGATCATTTCGAAAGTTTTCTAGGGCTCCAAGAACTAGTAGCTCAACCCACAGCCTTCAGGGAACCCAAGTTTTCTTAAGGCTCCAGAGCATTTTTCCCAACTTGCAAGCTCCAGGGACTAGTAACTCAACCCACAACCTCCATGGAACCCAAATTGTTTCATGGCTCCAGAGAATTTGTTCCAACCCATAACCATAGGGAACCCCAGAACCAATCCCATTCACAAAAAATACACATACACAGTGTACAACACAATACATACACCTACACTCAGTGTACAACACCACATACACCTACACTTTGTGTACAATCACAACACATATACGTACACATAGTATAATACAATGAATAAACATGTCACAATACAATGACTACACAATACTCATGACACAATACCACATATACACAACACAACATGTACAACGTATACACAACAATAGTATTTCACATCTAGAGACTACATTGTCTATACTAGGCAACCTTGCCTTTAGTGTCTTTCCCACGGCTTACTACGTGCATTCACAACCTAATTCCTAGGTATGTGGCTCTTTCCACTATCCATGGTTATCTCAGCATGTCGCATATCACACTTCTTTCATTCCACTGATGTATCCTTGAACATCGCTTATCCATAACATAAACATAGGAATAGTTATAAGCACATAATATTAAACCATATCCACATTATACTAGCCTCATAGGTCTTCTAGGGCTACTCTACCCACTTG
This sequence comes from Pinus taeda, assembly GCA_000404065.3. Lineage (NCBI taxonomy): Eukaryota > Viridiplantae > Streptophyta > Pinopsida > Pinales > Pinaceae > Pinus > Pinus taeda. The sequence continues at coordinate 70,001 of APFE031485160.1, read as the reverse complement.
ATTCCTCATAAGCCAGGAACCTTTTCATGCCATTCACTTGCATAAACAATCATTTTGCCACAAGAATTATCCCTGACGACCCTATCAGACAATGGCACACACACACATATATATAAGCATTAACATAATCATGATCACAACATAATTACCAGTGTTCATAAGATCAAGATTGAGAGAACTCCCTTTATTCGTGCACAACATACACAAGATTGAGAACAACAGTTCCCAACATAGCCAAGGCATATGTTACCTCAAATCCACTTAATTTACCTTTCTCATTAGTGTCCTACCATTGTCCATTTATCCCATTGGACCTAACCAACCAAATGAATTGTCATATTCTTTCCTTTAGTTGGCCTTATTCATGCACCAGGCTTCATCTAGGTCTTTACATTGCCTATTGGGCTTCATTCACCTCTCCCATAGCTTGAATAGTTGCTCTTTCCCAACCAATTCCCAATACCCTCAAAACATAAAAGGCAAGACCAAAAAGGAGAGATAAAGAAAACAATGAAAACCAAACAACAATAAAATACCCCCAACAAAGTGGCATGGCCATGCACTAGACACAGTCAAAACCGCAAAACAAGCGCGACAAATCACAAAAAACCAAAAGCACAAAACTTTCAACATACACCATGACTCAACCCCCATGGTTGACAGTGCTTCCAAAGGAAAGCTCAACCTGAACCTTCTTCAAGAGTTCATGGTAGTTTCTTCTACCATTCAATTCCCTACATCATACTTCCATAAACACACAACTTTCAGTGCATAAATAAATATAATAATATACCAGTTGCCTTACCTTGATGTACTGAGCACATTGCCCTACAACCGAACACATGCATGTAACATCTCCCAAGGGATTCCATTTCATTTGACGAATCTAGCCAAAAATGAAAACTAATTGTTATGCCTGCATCTGATCAACCATCTACCATGTAGCTTCCTTGGCCCCAAAGTGGTTCCATGCACTTTACTTGCTCTACTACTCAGTCCCGGAGCATAAGATCCTTCTATTGAAGGATGCATTGAGGCTCTGCCTAGAATTATCCCTCTAGTTCCACCATCCATGTCAATAATGAATGCCTAATTATTTTCTTACCTACCTACTATCCATTGTTGCATAGATCCAAGGAATGCTCTGACTGACATCCTCAATTGTTTGTGCCTCATGTGCACTATAGATCTTAGGCCTACCATGCATCCAATGTACACTCTGATACAAAGGGAAATCCATCTTGTGATTATCTCCATCACATGTCCAATATCGTAATGGTTTTGCATCTTCTAACATCAAACTCATCCCAAATTAGCTCCTCATCTCTGATGCCTCTAACACACTTAACACCTTCCCACCAAATGTCTACTTTTCCCTTTAATACTGAAGGTAGATATCTTAACTTTCATGTACTATGTTGGAAAATATCCCTTCTCACTCCTCCTATAAGGATGCTAGTGGTAATGGTGATGATGTCTCTCGGAACCAGAGTTAGAATGAAATCCATATGTACTACCCCTCTTGTCAAGTGTATCCAAAGATCTTCCATCTTTGACTATATCATCTTTGTCCATCATGTGTCTTCTTTGAGACCTACTTCCATCTACACCATTTGTATTTTCTTCCTATCCATGATTGATCCCCATTTGTCCCTACTTCTATAAATTTGAAAGGCTCTAAAGGATGATTGCATTAACCTCAACTTGATTCTCTTAGGATCTAGTAAGCCTTTCTTGTGCTTCAATCAATCTCTCAGAGTCTACCTTGCAACTCGCAATTTATGCCTTTAAACTTCTCAATGTATCTACCAAACTCGGAGAATACTCTTCTCCTTTCTTCTCAACTAACCTTCCCTATTCCACTGAATCACATCATGCATGTAAGGGGAGTCATGTGAACTATAGTCCACTGCTATGCTCTTCATCTCTGATCTTGTATTGTCTTGCAACATACCATGTTAGATAAACCAAATAGTAGACTTAATCAAAGCCATACTTCAGTGTATATTAGGGGAGGCTATCACATCTACATAAATCAGTCCAAATTAGCATGATACATAATAATATCAATAACTTAACCACAATGACCATTATCATCATGTATATGACTGCAATGCATATGAAAACATGTTAACTATTATGCACGACTAACCGTTGCATATGCATATAACCACACTAATCAACTAGGATCCATCATGCATGTAACCATGACAACAATAAAATGACAAGAATGCATATAATCACAATACACATAATCAACCATTAACCATCATACCTACATGCCAAACATATAAACATGTATTATGATCTGCTTTTAACCCAAGGTCTAATGTTGCAACCTTTCTCTGATACCACTTTGTAACCACCTCTCCCACATTTAACCACTTTTAAAAGCTCTCCAAGGTAAACATTGGATGAGTGCTACTATGACATGACCTGACCTCCGAGTTCCAGTTATGGAAAGTGGGCCTACAATTTGAAAACTTATTGATACCTCTCAGGAGCACCAGATCACCCAGAAGTCATTCCACAACCTCTTATGATTAAATACTAAGCTATATATTCTTTACCACAAGCCTAACACCCCAACTGCACTCACAACACAACATGCATCTGGTTATGAAACTGCAACCGCACCCATAAGCTCATCTCCATGCGGTTATGACCCAAATCTTCAACCTTTGCGCATGTGATTCCAAGATTTGTGCCACCCTTTCAGACTAGCCTCCAGAATACTGCCCAGAACTGCCTGTAACTTTCCATAATCATGATTAAGATGATAACAATGTCAAGCATTCAAGCTTGAACAAGATCTTGACCTAGACATGCCTAGTACACAATAGACATTTCATCAAACATATGGTAAACTTGTAAGCTATAGGTCATGAATGCATATATGATCATAAACCTCTAAACTTCATCTAAGAATCACCAAGAAGGTCTAATTCCATCTCAAGTAGTTGCAACAACACTTGTTAGCCCATGCATTAATCAACCATTCAAATACTTATCAAATCATGAACAAAAGTCATGGTTAGAGCATATCATAGAACCATGCTTATCACTAGCATATAAACATAATATCGACCATGAAAAATCTGCCATAAAATCATCATAATAACAAGTACATGTGATCATTAATTACATTATAAGAATATCTCGTATTAACTTATGCAAAAGTCAACCAAGTCAAGGGCTTCCACGTACCACCTAACCATAGATTGGGCTGAATCAAATCTTTCTTTCAGCCAATCACCACCGTGTCATATTCCAATCATGAATGTGGGATCTCATGGGATAAACCAACACATAATCAACTAGGGACTCCAAAGCTTAAATCACCTCCAACCTTAAGCTATTGTGACCTCAACTAAACTGGTCATGAGATCACAAAATCAAACCAAGCTTGGATGCCTCAGGATTTCTTCACAATACCTTGAGGAATTTTCCTATCTCCACCCACTCATCGAGGGATTTCTAGAGAAAACCATCTCCACCCCCAACCCTTTGGATTTTCCCAAGACCATCTCACATGGTTCCAAAACCTTCTGAAAATCTAAAGCTCAATACCCCATCACACCATAGCTATCTATTAAATGGAAAGGCAAGGCTGAAACCATTGTCAAACTAGGCTAAACCTATGCCAATGACAACAAATGAACCAAATAAACAAATGCATGTACCATGCATTCACATCCCAGCAGGGAAATCACACATGAAACCTTCTACTTGCAAGATATTCTTGCTAAATTTTTTGATCCAACCTTTTCCTTGCGCTCACTTGCTTTCATTTGCTTCCCTCTTCTTTCCTTTTGCCTTCCTTTGCTTTCTTGTCCAAGTGCTTGTTCTCATTCCTTTGTTGCGCCTACTCCAAGGATGGGAAAAAGTTGTCAATTGTTTCTCAGGTGCATCTTTATCATTGATGTCTAGTCTCTTCCTTTCCTTTTTCCTTTTTCTTTCCTTTTCCTCTAATATCCCTTGCATGCAAATTTGTGTCTCTTCACCTTCCTTTTCTCCTATTTTCCGTTATTTTCATAATTAAATGTCAATTATTGCCTCTTTTCCTTTTCCAATTTCCATATCCATAAATACATCGCAAGTGATCCCAATTACGATGTTCACCCACCATTCAGCTTGGAATACATGTCCCATGAACTTGGTCTTATTTTTATTTACATGGAAAATTAACCAGGGGGTTGTTACATGTTCCCTTGCCCATTTGTCAAGAGTGCATATTGGAAGGTGGGCTTCTGATGAAAATGTAGTTTATTCATTATGCAATAGAGTGCTTATGCTTGTTTGTATTTGGGAGTTTTGGCATGGATTATGGGGTAACTTGGAATAAATAAGGTAATTGGTCAGTCTTGTTCCCTCACCTTAAATGGGGTGTTAATTTTCAATCCTAGTCCACTGGTACCGCCTCTAATTGCCTGTGGCTTTAGGAAGGTGTACTACTTAGGAAACCAATCTTGTGATAGCATATCCCCATCTATCTTATTCCATACTTGCCACTTTCCATCTTACTTTACCAGCCCCTATTCCACCCCCCTTGTTTGGGTCAATTAACCATTGGTTCATTGATTTTTGGCTTACACACATCCTCATACCTTAGGTAGGGTCCAGAAATAAACCCTGGAAGGTTGATGTAGCTAAAATAAAAATAAAGTGCATATGATGACCACAAGAAAAACAAAATAACAATCATAATGCAAAATATGGCCAAGACTTACAAATTAGCACAATGGAAAAATCCAAACATGAGATCTACCTCTATCATATTGCCATCACCCAGTTCTTGGGTCAATGTTTCCTTATCTCATAGAAGAAAAGGAACCCTTTCATGTCTCAACCCCTTATGGGTGAACTACCCCATCCTAAAGGGGGTAATCACTGATATACATCATATGAAGCAAGCTCTCATTCCTCGAGCTACGAGCAGTAATACAAGGAAAAACCAAGAAAAGGTAAAATGAAATATAAAGGGGTGGAAAAACAAAGGCTGAGGTAACTCATCCATCAATGTTTGCTCCCTCCTCACATCTCTACACCCAAGATGAGGTATTCCATTATAGTTGTTCCCTTTGACTATGACACTTAGCCATGGAGTTCTTTCCCCTTCCATTCCATCATTATTCACGTGGCACTTATTAGTTGAAGGGTGGACTAGGGACATGTCACTTCCCTTTAAGGGTTGGGAACACCTAATAGGATCGTCTATTATCCACTTATATATAGGGAGGTAAGACTAGTATGTGACTAAGGCCCCAATTTTGGAAGATATGACACATATGGAGTGTTATTATGCCCATTTCCTTAAATATTGGTTCACTTAGATGCAATAATGATTAATGTACCTGATGATGAAAGTTGCAACATTAGATATTGTGTGTAATTAGAAAGTGGTTCCATCTATAGGTATGGGCAACTTAACTGGGGTCAAGGTCCTTTAGAGGGACATATTGACAACCACAGGTGATGTGTTGAGATCCATGGGACTCCAAACAAATATAGAGCATCATTCATAGCCATGGGCACCTACAACACCTGCAACATTCTTGCATTTTCTTTATTATTCATGGGATGATGCACCTAGACCATCATGCCCCTAGTCGGCTTAGCATTTTACATGGTGTGGCAATTGATCCAAGGCCACATTGAAGTTTGTCTCATGCCTTGAGATATGGGAGGGATAGTACCATCTTCAGTGCCCTCAACGTTGGAGCATGGACAAAGATTTTACCACTTGGAGACCCATGAGACCCATTTTTATGCCCTGAACCCACATTTGGGGTCCACAGGATGATTTGCACGGAGATACAAGGGCCAACCCATATCTTTATTTTTTATCTAGATTAGATCATTATACTGTTTCCATCCATCTCGATTTTTTCAAAGTGGAAACATAGGAGGAATAAGATCATATAACTATTTTTATTGACGGAACCCAGTTTGGCAAAACAAGTTTTGAAACCTTCCAAGAGAATTTTGAGGCATCAAATGATGTTTTTGGGGGTAAACATTTGTCGCTTTATTGCTATGCCTTTTTCTCCTATTATACACATAGATGCATTTCCAATGGTGAAAGAGTCACATCAATCAGAGTTTGTATCCGAAAGTTATGCCACTCATAAGTTGACCTTCCCATTTTCACGACCATAATTTGAGAAGATGCCACGTCAACCCCCATAATTCATGGGAATGGGCTAGTCACATGATTATGATGAATAAAACTATAGAAAGGCCTATATTGTAACTATATTTAAGAGTTGTGGTGGTAAAACCTAACCACTAGTAGGCTATCAGGTTGTGTTATGACTGGGCCACTAGGAGGAAAATGGCTTCCATTATTTCGAGTGCATTTGTTCCATAGCTTAGAAACAATAATCGAGAGGGATAGGATATAGAGCAAAAAAATATGATTTGTGCTCTATAGTACGCCATGAGCCATAGGCAATACTTCTTTGTACTTGCAGGAATTTTCTAATCGAGGAAAGAGAATAGAGCAACCTCACCTTCCAACTAGGTTTTCTCCCGAAAGGGTTTCCCAGGTCATATGTTGTGTCAAATGTGTTTGTGAGCTTTCATTTTTTCCATTTTCTATTTTCTGCATAATTTTGAAACCCATGCATACACTATTAAAAGTAATTTACAGATCCATAAATTTAAACAGAAATAAAATTATAATAGTGTAGAATTTCATATTTTAAATATAATTTTCTCAGATTTATTGTGATGAACTATCGAGTGGAATATCCATGACATTTTACAAATCATATTGGTATCAAAGCATGTTTCTTTAGGTATACTGTGTAGATTTGCAAGGTATCTAGATTGGTTGGGGCAAAAGTAGTAAAACCCTAATCACTTGCCATGAATCTGTTAATAACCCTCGTGATCCTATAGAGGAGAGGTTTTCACAGTTCGAACAACAAGTCATATCTATCAATCGTAATGTAAATATCCTTATGGCGAACCTGAGAAATAAGCTTGGAATATTTGGAAAAGATGGGGTTTCTAATGCTAAGGACAAATCAGAGGGGAGATTAAGAGATCAAGGAGAAAAGGAGAACCAGTCAAAGAAAGAACCCAAAAAAACCAACCCAGTTTGAGTGTCGTGAATCATTCACAGTCCTCGTTCAAAATGGAAGTGAAGGTTTATACCAAGTCATACCATGGTGAGATCGATATTCTAAAGCTAAATGATTGGTTGCAACAATTGTAAGCGTATTTTAGTGTCCATCAAATTGAGGAAGAGAAAAATATTTCATTTTCACAACTGAACTTAGAGGATCATACTGTGACTTGGTGGAAAATCCACACAGATACCTTAAGGTTGGAGTGGGAATATCCAATGACTAAGTGGGAGGAATTCAAAAACCTCGTAAAGTTACATTTTTACTCTATTGGGTATGAACATGACTAGTGGATTCAGTGGCACTACTTCAAGCAAAAGCAGGGGAAAAGCGTGCAGGAGTACATCATAGAGTTTAGAAAGATGGCCATAATGTTGGGTATCTCCCCAAATAACCCATATGTACTCCTCAAATATTTGGGGGGTCTACATCACCATATACGAGAGCAAGTGATGTTGGTAAATCCAAAATTGGTGTACAAGGCTTGTGTATAGCCATAGTACCTGGAAAACATAGGTCTGAAGAAGGGGAAATCAAGTGGATTGAAGGAGAAGAAGCAATAAAACACTTCTAAGGAGAGGAACAAAAAGCAGAAAGGGGGAAAAGAAAAAAAGATAACTGCCACAACACATAAGTGCAAATATCCCAACAATCATTGCTATCACTTCAACATTGATGGTCATATAGAGGAGAAGTATTGGAAGTTGCATCTAGAGCTTAACCTGAAAAACAAAATAAATATAATAAGAAGAAGAATCTCATGGTCATTATTTTAAGCAACCAAGTTGAAAGCAACTCGGACATGGAAGAGAAGGTTGTTTATACATCATAGTAGAAGGATCTAAATATGAGTAGCCTTCAACAACAAGAAGAGAAATAAATAACCAAACTCTTCCATGTAAAGATACAGGTCAAGAAGACAAAGATTGATGCTCTGTTTGACTCAGGACCGCAAGTGAATCTCATTGCAGTAGGCTTCATCAAGAAATTGGGGTTGGAAGTTAATGATCATCCAAGCCCATATCCATTAGGATGGGTAAATAAGGATGTGGAGTTGAAGGTAACAAAATAGGCAAAATTAGATTTTCTATTACTATTGATTTTATTGATGAAGTAGAACTAGACGTGGTTCCCCTTGATGTATGTGGAGTCGCGTTTGGGAGTCCCTACATGTACATGCAAGATGAAATATTCATGTGGAGATCTAAGCATTATCAGCTCGTCAAGGATGGAAAATCATTCACCATCAACACACACAAAAAAATCAAGTCAATTTTTTTGTTGGTAAGTGCCAACCAAACCAATAAATTTATCAGTTCCAACAAGAAGTACGTTTCAGTGATTTTAAGATAAAATTAGTTTGTAGAAGAGTCAGTAAGAGGTAAGGCATCCCTAGAGAGGTTTACTAAGAAACAAAAACAACAACTGGAAGAGTTGATAAAGGCATACAAGGATGTGTTCTAGGAGCCTAAAGGGTTACCACCTAAGAGGGAAGTGGAGCATGAGATCCAGTTATTTCCAAACTCCCCATTGCCAAACATTTGGTTGTATAAATAGTCTATTATAGAAGCAAGTGAGGTGAAGAACAGTTGCAATAGCTACTGGAATATGGTGTCATTTGACTGAAGATATCACTAAGTGGGTCACCCATTTTCATTGTGCTAAAGAAGGATGGGACTTGGTGGACATGTATAGATTATAGGGTGTTGAACAAAATAATGCTCAAGAATAGGTACCCCCTTCCCAGGATAAATGACGGGTTGGATCAGTTGCAGCAAGAAAAATACTTAACCAAGCTAGACTTAAATTTTGGATATCACTACGCTCAAGTTAGAGAAGAAGACACTTGGAAGACCACCTTCAAAACCAGGCAAGGTTTGTATGAGTGGTTAGTCATGCCATTTTTCCTATGCAATGCACCAACTATGTTTATGAGAGTAATGAATGATGTACTCCTCCCTTTTATAGATTCATTTGTTATTATCTATTTGGGTGATATACTGGTATACATTGCTACCAAGGAGGATCACATCTCACATTTGATGTAGTTGTTGAGGACATTCAAGAAGAACCAATTGCTATAAAATATTAATAAGTGTGAGTTTACATAGCAACCTTTGGTGTATTTGGGGTACGTGATAGGTGGAGGAGAGCTGAAGATAGATCATGCCAAGATGGAGGCCAACATGAAATGGTTGGTTCCTACTAATGTTTTTGAGGTTAGGAGTTTTGTTGGGGTGGCATGGTACTTTAGGAAATTCATAGCCTTGTTTTTAGTGGTGAAAGGGTCAACAGAGGGCCTTCGAGGAGATAAAGAAAAATATCAGTCAAGTACTAGTTCTAGCATTACCAAATTGCAACATCTCTTTGAAATGGAGACAGATGCGAGTGGGTATGTTATGGGAGATATCTTTAAGTAAGGAGGAAGGCATGTATGCTACCATTATGAAGTATTTCATAGGTCATTTCTTAACTACCCTACCTATGACAATGAGATTTATGCCTCGGTGCAAGTTATGAAGAAGTGGAAGCACTATTTGATGGGAAAGGAGGCAATAATCCACACAAATCACCACTCACTACATTACTCACGGGCCTAGAGTAAGCTACAATAGACCAAGCATTACAAGTGGATGGGATTTCTACAAAGTTTCATTTAGTGATTAATCACAAGAAGGGCAACACAAACAAGTTGGTTGACATGCTTTCAAGGCCACCCACATCAAAGATCACAACTTTGGGAACTCTAATGCACATGGATCCATTCACTCATGATGCATATAAAGAGGCATACTCAGAGGACAAGGACATCGGGGATGTGTTTTAGTAGTTGCAGAGTTACAGTCATGTGCACAATGGTGATAGTAGTGTTGACTACCATCTCTAGGATGGGTTACTCTACAGGTTAGATAAGCTATGTGCTCTAAAAGGTGAGTGATTGTAGCTGATTACGGAGGCTCATGCCTCTAAGATTATAGTTTACTTTGGTGTAGGGAAGACCATGGTCAAATTTCATAGGAACATATAATGGCCAAGGATGCAAGAGTAGGTAGTTAGGTACACAAGAGGATGCATTCTTTGTTGTACCAACAAGTCGAGAAATAGGAAACAAGGTTTATATCATCCCTTACCTGTATCCACTCATCCTTGGGAGAGAATTTCCATGGACTTTATAGGAGGTTTATCAAAAAACCAAAAAGGGCATTACTACCTATTCGTGGTAGTTTACAGGTTCAATAAGATGTATGTTCTCATACCATGTAAAAAGACAATCACTGGGTAAGAAGCAGAAAACATGTTCTTTGGACAAGTCTAAGTGCACTTTGGGATACCGAGGAGCATCGTTTCATAAAAGGACACAAGATTCTCAGTGCATTCATGGCTACGTTGTGAAAGAAGACAAAAATAAAATTGAAGATATCTACAACATTCCATCTGTAGACAGATGGGAAGACATAAGTAGTCAACAAGACTTTGATGTAGCTTCTGAGGGTTTACAACAAGAAGAATCATAAGTCCCACGATGAAAATAGGTTATGTATATAGCATTCTAACAATATATCAGTCCACACCGCTAATGAAAAGTCCCCATTTGAAACTTGTTTTGGATATTTTCCACCACCACTTTTGGACATTGCATATGGTTAGAAAGGATGAGTGAGAGAAGATCTTACAAGAGATACCTTGAGGGTTAAAAAATTTATAGAGAAGACTAGGTAGATCCATTTACAAGTACAAGAGACACTACATAATTCGTAGGAGAAATATAAGGCCAGACATGATCAACATAGAACAGAGAAATTGTTCAAGGTAGGAGACAAAGTATGGCTACAGTTGAATATGGCTATACTAAAGGGTCCTAGTAACAAAATCAAGGCTTTGCAGTGAGGTCCCTTTGAGATATAGAAAATATGGGTGATAATTATTATCGACTCAGTTTACCACCATATATTTATATTTACTTAGTTGTGAATGTAGAGAATTTGAAACTCTATGAGCCTTCCATACTAGATGAGGAACAGGAATAGGTCCTACCTTATATGGAGGATTTGACACCAAATGCTCAAGAATTTTTGATAAAATATACAATTTTTTAGAAGAGCTCAAAAACTACAAGACAGAAGCAACATGAGCTTTAGCAGATGGGGTTAAAAGGACAACTTCCAGGAAAAACTAAATCATACACCCAAGAGAAGGTGAAGGGAAAATTTCCCCGCCTGATTCAGTAGAATATTTTGGGGACCAAAATCCTCCAAAAATGGTGAGGTCTAGTCTAGATTGGATCATTATATTTTTTTATCCATCTTGATGCTTTAGAGTGGAAAAAGTGGAGGAATGAGCTCACATGAGAATTTTTACCAATGCAACATTTTTGGGGGTACAACTTTGTTGCTTTAGTGCATCACCTTTCTTTCATATTCTACACACAGGGACCTTTCCAACAACATAAGGATCATGTCAATTAGAGTCCTTATGTGAAAGTTATACCACTCAGAAGTTGACCTTCCTATTTTCACCACCATAATTTGAGAGTATACCATGTTGGCCCCCATAATTCATGGAAAATGGGCTATCCATATAATTATGATGAAGAAGACTCTAAAAGAGTCTATGTTGTAACTCTGGTTAAGAGTTAAGGTAGTCAAACCTAACCACTTGTAGGTTATCAAGCTATGTTATAACCGAGCCACCCGAAGGAAAAAGGGTTCCATTATATTGAGTGCAATTGTTCCATAACTGAGAAAAAATAATCGAGAGGGATAAGAGATAGAGAACGTAGAGAGTATTTTTTTAATGTAGTAGGCCATGGGCCACATGGCCATACTTCCTTATACTCGCAGCCATTTTCTATTCAAAGAAAGAGAGCATAGCAACCTCACCTTCCAGCCAGGCTTTCTCCCAAAAGGGTTTCACATGTCATATCTTGTGTCAAGTGTGTATGTGAGATTTGATTTTGTCATTATCTATTTTCTGCATAATTTAATTCACCTGAATACACTATTAATAGTTTAGGGAATTTTAGAGGCCTTGTACAATTGTCATGGCACCAAAAGGCCTCGATGTCAGCCCTCAAGAAGCCCACACAAGCATGACATCAACATTTTGGCTAGAATTTGAGGAGATAAAGTCAAAATTACAAAATTTAAAAGGTCGACTTGTAACTCCTATGTTACAGGCCATTTTGTCACATCTAGTTAATAAGCCTGCAAACCAAATCAATCAACATACATGAAAAAATTTTCATCATCCTTTCACAAAACCCTAAGCATCAGTTCTCCAAAAAGTCTTAGTTTCTGGGACAAATTGCTCAAAAACATTGCTTTTAGCCTCACTACACATTTCTTGCTTGGTCATCTGCATTAAATGCATGTTACATGCTTATTCACTAGCGTTGGTCAACACATGTTTCTCCCTTCTGCAGGTGCACTGATTCTAGAAATTCGGGAAAATAAAAAAAATTATCTCTAAAGCTTCCTCTTCCAAAAGCTTCCAAGGTAGTTTTAACTATTTACCACGGATAGGGAGCTTGAATTCCTATCTGATTTTATCTTGGAGACCTTATCTCTTATCCCCTGAGCTCATCCTCCCATCATATGTGGATCTCAAGCCTAGAATGCTAAATCCTAAACTACCATTCTTACCCCGTATATTTACTACCTCCCATAGAGTCCGGGTTGGCTTTTGGAGATTGATAGTGCCCTTATGTTGTTGCTTTGAGCCTAAAGGAGTCACCATATTCATTAATTAGGGTTCATTTTGAGGTATGCTTTGTGAAGAGGAAGGACAAGTCAACTTGGGGAGACATCTACAAAGTCAGACTTCTATTTATGGTTGTAACTCTCTCCTATGTTTGTTAATACAAAGAGCATCTGGTTTTCCTATATTTGTTGTGTTATGTTTGCACTCATGTATTCCAATGCCATGCTGACTCATTGAATAGATATTTTATATTATGTTACGTGGATTGTGGTTCCTTCTAATTATAGCACTCGGAGCTAGAGTTGGAGCTTACAAGCAAGGAGGAGAGGAAGACTTACTCTAGATTTCAAGTATGCTTCTTTCCATTTTCTAATTTCTCTAAGGAAAACTTGAATATTTTTGTCTTCTATTGTTCTATATCAAACCACTAGATCTAGTGAATTTACCTTTGTCCACAATAGTGAAAATTCCGTATAACAATTGCTACCCTTTATACCACTTGTTCCTCTAGGAGGAATCATCTTTGAGCTATTTTCAGACTCCCAAAACATGAAAATATTGTCGAGCACTTGTCTTTTAAAACTTGTTAAAGTAAATGAAAAGACATCTACCCAGTATAAGTTTAACCCTTTTCCGAACTGGGATAGACTATTTATGAAAAAGGAATACCTTAGTCGAACATGGCTAAGAGGTTCTCTTGAGTATTGTTTACTTCCTTTTCGTACTCAAGAGACAATTTTACGAAAAGGAACCTTTGGAGTTTTCTTTTTTGCCTCTTTTTCAAACTCTCTAAACATGAAAAAGGAGTTGAGTTACACTTCCACTGGACTTGTAAAAGCATCAAACAATGTTGGACTCGTCAAACATGACAAAACCGAACCACTCCTTCTTAGGGTTCATTAAAAATACTCAAAAGGATTCATGTGAAGGGTGAACTTATAGATCAAACATATGTTATCCTCCTCAAGCTTGTAAAAAATAAAGAGGTACTAACCAAAAATGGTTGGGGAAATTAGGAAAACATGGTACTTCACCTATTAATGGCAGTGAGTCGCTCTTGAACATGACACTCTTTCACCTCATCTTTGTGACCATTGGGTTCGAAAATATGCTTGACTCTTTGGTTCATCACGCGATCTTAAAATCCTCTGCATTCAGTTTTGGGTCAATTCTACCAACTCAATAAAGTGTCACTAATATATTCAGGAGAAGTCCTTTAGTTGATATCTACTATGATACTCTTAATCCTTCATTCATGTCTGTCGTTCCTGGACCAGCTCTATAACAACATCATTCTGTGTCAAATTTTGATACAGGTTTTGTGTTGTTGATGGGGGATACATCAAGGCCCTCATGGGATGGGTCACTTCCTGTTGCCATCAACATATTATCCAGGAATTTGACTTAGAAACTCAACTCAATGCCTTGGGACTTACATACATCAATGACAAGTTTCCTTGCTTTCTGCAGCACATTTTCATCATTAGCCTTCGACTGAATGATTTTATGTGGTGTTCGACTTCAACTCATATTCACACACCATATGGACTGTACTATGGTACCTTGAGATCCATTATCATCATCGATGCTTTCTCTCGCATCTACTAATGGCTTACATCATTGGGTGGTAATTAGAAGGTGTTTACCATGTTTGACTTCAACTCATTTAATCGCATGGTTAGACTCATACTAAATTTGACCGATCGAGTGAACGAGATAGAATACCCTAGATCTAGTTTCATCCATTCGGGTTGCGTTTTCTAGATTCATACCAGATCACATAGTATGATGGCTATGATCGTACAGAATATTATCCAAGCATGGGTCCACACTTTGTCATCAGTGGACAAATTTGTTTTATCATTGTACACGTAATATGGCTTATATGTTGAGTATGGGTATGCCTGCCTTAGCGATGAAATCATGATGAAAATGTATTGTAACAGATGATAATTTCAACCAAATGTTCTTGATTCGGACATGTCACAAGGTAAAGCACTTCAATCCTCGGCCACTGCTTTTGACTTTATACTTTAGGGGGTAATCTGTAATAGGCCATTTTGTCAAATTTTGTTAATAGGCATGCAAACCAGATCAATTAACATCCTTGAACATTTTTTCATCATCCTTTCACAAATCTCTAAGCAACACTTCTCCAAAAAGCCTGAGTTTATAGGATAAATTGCTCAAAAACATTGTTTTTAGCCTCAACGCACATTGCCTACTTGGTTAGCTGCATTCAACACATGTTGCATGCATGTTCACCAGCACTAGTTAGCACATGCTACTCCCTTCTATAGGTTCATTGAATCTAGAAATTTGGGAAAAAAATATATATATATATATATCTCTGAAGCTTCCTCTTCCAAAAGCTTCCAAGGTATTTTTAACTTTTTACCACAGATAGGGAACTCGAATTCCTACCAGACCCTATCTTGGAGACATTATCTCATATGCCTAGAGATCATCCTCCCATCTTATGTGGATCTCAAGCCTAGAATGCTAAATCCTAAACTACCACTCTTATCCTATATATTCATTGCCTCCCATAGAGTCTGGGTCGGCTTTTGGAGATTATTAGGTTGAATTTTGGAGATTGATAATGCCCTTATGATGTTGTTTGACCCTAAATGAGACACCATATTCATGCATTAGGGGTGATTTCAAGGTGTTCTTTGTGATAAGGAAGGACAAGTCAACTTGGGGAGACATCTACAAAGTCATACTTTTATTCATGGTTGTAACTCTCTCCTTGATTTGTTAGTACAAAGAGCATCTTATTTTCCTATATTTCTTGTGTTATGTTTACACTCATGTATTCCAATGCCATGCTGACTCATTGAATAGATATTTTATATTATGCTACGTGGATTGTGGTTCCTTCATTTGTTTTATTCATGTGTGCAGGTTCTTATTATAACACTCAAAGCTAGAGTTGAAGCTTACAAACAAGGACGAGAGGAAGGCTTAATCGAGATTCCAGGTACGCTTCTTTCCAATTTCTAATTTCTCTAAGGAAAACTTGAATCTTTTTGCCTTTTATTGTTCCAGATTAGACCACTAGATCTAGGGAATTCACCTTTGTCCGCAATAGTGAAAATTTTGTGTACCAGTTGCTACCATTTATACCACTCGTTCCTCCAAAGGAGTCCTCTTTGAGCTCTTTTCAGACTCCCAAAACATGAAAAGATTGTCGAGCATTTGTCTTTTCAATCTCGTTAAAGTAAATGAAAAGGCATCTACCCAGTATAAGTTTAACCCTTTTCTAGACTGAGATAGACTATTTATGAAAAAGGAATACCTTAGTCGAACATGGCTAAGAGGTTCTCTTGAGTATTGTTTTTTGCCTTTTCGGGCCCAAGAGAAAATTTTCAAAAAGGAACCTTTGGAGTTTTCTTTTTCACCTCTTGTTCAAACTCTCTAAACATGAAAAAGGAACCTATTTACACTTCCGTTGGACTCGTAAAATAATCAAACAACGTTTTACTAGTCGAACGTGACGGGACCAAACCACCCCTTCTTAGGGTTCATCAAAAATACTCAGAAGGATACATCCAAAGGGTGAACTTAAAGATCAAGAATATGTTATCCTCCTCAAGCTTGTCAAAAATAAAGAGGTACTAACCAGAAATGGTTGGGGAAATTGAGAAAACAGGGTACTTCACCTATTATTGGCAGTGATTCGCTCCTGAACATAACACCCTTTCACCTCATCTTTAGGACTGTTGGCTTGGGAAATCTGCTTGCCTCTTTGTTTCATCACACCATATTAAAAGCCTCTGCACTCGTTTTTGGGTCAATGCTTCCAACCCCTTAAAGTTTTCTCAAAATGTTCAAGAGAATTCCTTCAGTTGATATTTGCTACGATACTCTTAAGCCTTTATTCATGTATGTCATTCTTGAACCATATCTACATCAACATCATTCTGTCTCAAATTTTGATACACATTTTGTGTTGTTGATGGGGGATACATTAATGCCCTCCTGTGATGAGTCACTTCCTGTCGACATCAACACATTATCCAGGAATTTGACTTAGAAACTCCCCTTAGTGCCTTGGGACTTGCATACATCAATGACAAGTTTCTTCTCTTTTGGCGGCAAATTTTCATCATTGGCTTTTGACCGAAGGATTTTGTATGGTGTTCAACTTCATCACATCTATTCACACTATATGGATTGCATTATGGTAACTTGAGAGCCATTATCATCATCAATTGTTTCTATCGCATCTGCTAACGACTTCCATCATTGACCAGTAATTAGATGGTGTCTACCTTATTCTAATTAAGCTCATTTAATCACATGGTTAGACTCATACTATTGGCCAATCAAGTGAACGAGATAGAAGACCCCAGATCTAGTTTCATCCATCCAACTTTTGTTTTTAGGATTCATACCAGATCAAAGAGTATGATGGATATGATCATACAGAAGATTATCCAAGCATGGGTCCACACTTTGTCATCAATGGAAAAAACTTTTTGATCATTGTACATGTAATATGGCTTATATGTTAAGTATCGGTTTGCCTCCCTCAGCAATGAAATCATTATTAAAATTGAATGTAATAGATGATGATCTTAATCAATTGTTCTTGATCTAGACTTGTCACAGGGTAAAGCACTTCAATCCTCAACCACTATTTCTAACTTTGTAATTTAGGGGGAAATCTGTTACAAGTCATTTTTTCACATCTGATCAATAGGCCTGCAAATTGGATCAATCAACATCCTTGAACATTTTTTCATCATCCCTTCACAAATACCTAATCATCACTTCTCCAAAAAGTCTGAGTTTTGGGACAAATTGCTTAAAAACATTGTTTTTAGCCTCAACAGACATTGTCTGCTTGGTCACATGTGTTCAACGCATGTTGCATGCTTTTTCACTAGCAATGGTCAACACATGTTTCTCCCTTCTACAGGTGTTCAAGAAAATAAAAAAAATATCTCTGAAGCCTCCTCTTCCAGAAGCTTCCAAGGTAGTTTTAACTATTTAACATGGATAGGGAGCTCGAATTCCTATCTGGCCCTATCTTGGAGACCTTATCTCTTATCCCTTGAACTCATCCTCCCATCATATCTGTATCTCAAGCGTAAAATGGTAAATCCTAAACTACCACTCTTACCCTATATATTTACTACCTCCCATAGAGTCTATATTGGATTTTAGAGATTTAAAGTGCCCTTATGTTGCTGCTTTGAGCCTAAAGGAGTAACCATATTCATGCATTAGGGTTCATGTTGAGGTGTGCTTTGTGAAGAGGAAGGACAAGTCAACTTGGGGAGACATCTACAAATTCAGACTTCTATTTATGGTTGTAACTCTCTCCTATATTTGCTAATACAAAGCGCATCTTGCTTTCCTATATTTGTTTTATTATGTTTTAACTCATGTATTTCAATTCCATGTTGACTCATTGATAAGAGATTTTAGATTATGCTACGTGGATTGTGGTTCCTTCGCTTCTTTTAGTCCTATGTGTAGGTTCTAATTATAACACTTGGAGCTAGATTTGGAGCTTACAAGCAAGGAGGAGAGGAAGGATTACTCCAGTTTCTAGGTACGCTTCTTTCCATTTTCTAATTTCTCTAAGGAAAACTTGAATCTTTGTGTCTTTTGTTGTTCTAGATCAGACAACTAGATCTAGGGAATTCACCTTTTTCCGCAATAGTGAAAATTTCGTGTAACATCCTAGACCACTACTTGCACATTTTCTTCTGATTAGAGGGGCTTGTAGGCTAAAATAGGATATGATAGAGAACATATATATTAGATATCACTCATTTGATCTCTTATCATCATCACACTTGGAATTGCAGCCTCATAGAGGAAACTCGCACTTGCTCTTTTGTGGACTATATTGGATCTTGGATGCATTATGATGTTTGGAGCTAATTTTGGGATATTATTTGGAGCTATTATTTAGTTTAATGGATGGATTTCTTGCACATTGTCTTGTAAATACTCTTAATTATTAAAGACCTATTTTCTATGTTTAATGTGTGAAATGATTGACTCTAGTTTATGTTAAAATTGTGCCTTTATTTTATTGAAGAATAATTGAATTTCTAGTTATATGAATAATACATGTATTACTCATACATTACATGTTAAGAATTGTCCTAGTGGTGAACTCCTAGTAGCTCTCCCATAAAATTCCATTATTTCATTGAGTGGGTAAAAGCTTGAAATATGTTGTTAAGGCATCAAATTTCAGTCTCCTTGGAAACATGTTTAGATAATCTAACACATCCTTGACTCCATATGCCCAAAGGACAAAGCACAAATCCAAATTGTTAGTGATCAATATCACATTTTCTCCATATTTTCTCTCTCCTTATTTTAGTTGTTTCAAGGCTAGAGAAGAAATCGAGGGCTTGGTGTGAATTTTAAGGAAGAGAGGCTTTTGGTGCTTAAAGAGCCTAAACATCAAGTTGGAAGGGTTTTCCACAAAACCTATCAATTTGGTAGGAATTCACTTCAATTTAATCCATAAATCCTCTTGCCCTAGGTGTTTTCCCTAAGAGGGAAACCCTAGCTTTCCTTCCCTCAACTCAAGGAATTTATTGAAGGTTTTGTGAGCCTTTGCCTAGCTAACATACATTCCAGGGAACCTTTTCTCCTTGCCTTGACTTTTACTTACTCCAACACTTTTCAAAAATCACTCAAACCCTAGGTCTTAAGCCCTTATTTCTAGGATTCTTCTTAGAAAGTGAATTGATTCCTTGTGAAGCCTTAGACAAAAACTGTACTTTTCTTGAAGTCCTCCTAGAGATATCATTTCATACCTTAACCCTATAATATCTATTGTAAGTGGTCTCTTTCCTACCGGGACTCCTCCCATAAGTGAAATTCCATAAAGAGCAGGGGGTTTTGGTTGTGGTGATAGTGGGGCATTTCCCCATTGTTGCTTATAAGTCTAGTTTGTACATTGTATGGTCTCCCTCTCCAAAGCTTGCTCGATTTTTCAGCAACAGGTACCATGGCATCCTAGTTTTCCACTCCTTTTGTAACCACCTTAAACAAATCTTCTCCAATATTAACTTTACAATGGAAATGGGAGTCAATAGCTCTCTTTAATTCCTTGATGGTTTTGTGTCTAAACTTCTTGACAGCTCCATGTCCTATCAGGTCTACAAAAAAAAAGAACCATACTAATAGATACCTTCATGCTCATTTCCATCACAACCCAACTCAAAAAGTTGTCATCCTTAAAACCTTAGGGAATCGAGCTATTCACATCTATGATCCCCAAAACTTTGAAATGGAACTATTACCCACCACATGTGGGTGACCCAATAGAAAAATTTATTTCTCCTAGATTTTTCTTCAGCTGACAGCCAACAAACCCAGACAACCACTAGTATAGCCAATAGTGCACCAGATGTCGCCACTCCCAGACTTAGTCGTATGTCCCCTCACCCATCTGTCTAGATTGTACGTTTGAAGCTGGGCCATCCTTACGTTCAGGCACAATAATTCATTAGTGCAATTGAGTGAATAATTGCGTTAATCAAGGGTAGAAACGAACACTTCATAGTGTGTTTCCCTTTGTGATTTGGGGCTTTGAGCAGTAATGGTGTTACCTCCCTTGGTAGGGATAGTTAACAAACCACACTATTAGGTGTTCCCAACCCCTAAAGGGAAGGACACGTCCAAGGTACATCCTTCAAGTGGTAGATGTCATGTCGATAATGATGGATGAGGACACAAAGATCTCGAGGCCAAATGACATGGCCTCAAGGGTGGTAATGATCAGGGATGTCCACATATTTGGATGTATGAATGTAGGAGGGATAAATTGAGGTACATGAGTTACCCCAACCTTTGTTTTTCCACCCTTATTCACTTTCCTTTTTCATTTTAGTGATTTTTATTTTATGTCACTACTCAGGGCTCTAGGGGATGAGAGTGTGATGTGTATGATATAACAATGATTACACCCTTAAGGTGGGGCAGTTCATCACCCACCGGGGGTTAGAACATACATGGGTTCCTTAATGGTTCAAGGGGAACTCATAAGGGCCCTGCGAACTAGGGTGATGGCCATAGTGGTAAGGGGTAGAACTCATGTTTGGCTTTTTCCCATGTGCTAAATTTTATTTTCCTGACCATCTTTTGCATTTTTTGGTACATTTTCTTTTGTATGCGACCATATTATGCTTTTATCTTTCTTTGTTTAGCTGCATAAGCCTCCAAGGCATCATTCCAGGCTTGACTTAGGCATGTGGACAATGGGAGGGGGATACCAGAGCCTTATGGACCGAGTGGGCATGTGGACCCAGAGAGGGAAGATGATGAAATAGGGCATGTAATGTGTGGATGGGAGTGAAAAAATTGGAATGGGAAAATGGGACCATGATACCAAAATCGAGGTTTCCCAAGTAGTTCCCATCCTAAAGTTGCAAGCCAATAAGAAAGATCCCATGGGACTAGGGTTGAGGATTAACCTTTCTTGTGTAGTCGGATGGCCCACCTTCAAACATACGATCTCTATAGTTGTGTGAGGGGAAATATGACTGAATTAAGGAGCAAAGACATCTGGAAAGATATTGGCTGCACTAGTGGTTGTCAGGGATTGTTGTCTGCCAGATGTACACAAATATAGGAGAAAAAAATTCTATTATGGGGTCACCCACAAGTGGTGGGTAACACGAACATCTCCACCTGACCAATGCCCTCCAAACCAATGACTACTCCCTTTCCAAAATAAAAAATTGTTTCACTCAGCCCTTTGTCCTAAACCTAAAACCAATCCTTCATCTCCCCCCTTAACCAAAATTACCCTTCTGTACATTCAAGGTGTTACTGGCCATATTTCCAAGATCTTGCGAAATATGAATATTCAAACCTTAGACCACCCTCAAATAGTTATTTAGGTCTAGTAAAGACAAATCTAACCCCCCTACTTGGCCCTAGAGTCTATGAAATCCCTTACTTGTGTGGAAAATCTTACTTAGGCCAAACAAGAAGACCATTTAAGGCCCATATCAAAGAAAACATAATTGATGATATTTATAACGGGATATCTAAATCAGTCATTGTTGAACTCTCTCATAGTATCAAGCACCTTATATGCTTTGACAAAGTATAGATCTTGCATTTTTCCCCTTCCACATTACCTATCTCATTAGAGAAGTTGTCGAAATCGAAAAGAACCCTAACCATAACCAAAAAGATGGATTTAAGATTAGTCAATCATGGTTGTCCACTATCCATTGTCTCTCCCATAAACCTACCTCTCTCATGTGACCTGTGCCTTTGCCTCCTCCCTCCCTCTCTTTCCCTTGTTTTCTTCCCCTCCCAGTTCTTCACCATGTTTCTTTCTTCCTTCTTGTTTTCTCCCCCACTTTATTTCTCTTTTAAACTTTGTCCTTTATAATAATGTTATTAATTCATGTATAAACCCTAACATTAATAATGATAGCCCCGGATGCGGGTGATGAGACGTGTGAAGGAGAGGAGCCACATGGACGACATGGGCTGCCTCGTGTCCCAGCAGATCATTGATGATGCCCTTTGCCGCCATGGATAGACGATTCAAGAAGGGCGGCAGGCTTTCAATGCCACTTATGGCTCCAAGGATCGAAAGCAATTTGCAGATATGGCGTACAAGCGCCAAGGGAACTGCTGGAAGGTTTTTAAGGCAGAAGAGCCGAGCCATGGAGAAAAGTTGGTTGGCCGATGCTTTGTCCCTCGGGTCTATTCTCTTGTGGACAGAGCTAGCGAGCTCAATACTGATAATTGTCTGCGCATTCTTCAGAGGAGACTCTGGATCACGGGTCGCTACGACCTCTCCGCTCCTGCCTTCTTATCAGCCCCTGCAGCTCCTGCAATCATGTATCGTAGAAGGGGTCCAGCCCGCGGAAGACCGGCTCGCCCTCTAGCTGAGCATCCTCATGTTCAATGTTGCCACTGCCGGTGTCACAGGGGAATTCAAGCCGCCCCCTTACAGGCAAGCCAGTATATGGATTCCAATGCTCCTAATGCCGAGCCGGCCCCTGCGCCTGCCTTTGGATCCGCCATATTCACCTTTAGCTGCTCGCAGGATCACCCACGCATCAATGCACATGTTTCAGTCCTTTTCCTTGAGGAAGCTCAGGACGAAGGTGGAGGAGTGAGCAATGGGGAGAGAACTCCAGGGGGCAGCCTGGGCGTGGAAGAAAGGCAACCTACGGAGGAACCTGATCAAGCCTCCAAAAGCCCTCCAACTCAGGAAGCAGCGACCTCGAAGGCGGAAGTGGAAGAGGACTGGGAAACTTTGCGAGAACGGTATGGACGGTGTGAAGTGGTGGAGGAAAAACCTCCAGAGTAGCCAGCTGCTAATCAGCTTCCTCTGCACACGGCGATGGTATGGGTATGTTGGAGCCCTCCTTGGTTTTGAGTATGTTCATAACTCCGTTTTATGTTTTCTCTGGCCTAATTTCAACTCAAATCACACAATGGCCAAGTCTGTCGAACCCAGCGAGGGATTTTGTGTTTTGTTCTTATGGGCAGTCTCAGTAAATTGTCATGCCCCTGTGTGGGCATTCTCAGTCTATGGTCAAGCCCCTGTGTGGGAAATTTCAGCAAGTTTCTCGCCCCTGCGTGGGTGGTTCAGTCTATCTGAGAAAAAAAAAAACATTAATAATGATAGTAATAATATTAATTAAAAAAAAATAATAAACAGTAATAATAATTAATTAAAAAATTGAGTTATGAAATTATTATTTAAAATAATAATAGTGTTTTGAATGACAATATTATTATTTAATAATAATAATGATGATAATAATTGCTATTATTATAAATAATATAATTTAATTTTCTTTAGATTTTTATTAATATAATAAAATAACTATAATAATATTTAAAATATTATTATTAATCTGGTTAAAATATTATTATTGATATTATAACAATATTATATTCTAATATTAACACAAATATATTAATATACATACATGGGTTCCTTAATGATTCAATGGGCACTCATAAGGGCCCTACGAACCAAGGTGATGGCCATAAAGGTAAGGGGTAGAGCTCATGTTTGGCTTTTTCCCATAAGCTAAATTTTAATTTCCTCACCAACTTTTGCATCTTTTTTTCTTAATTCATCTTTTTCATTTTTTGGTACATTTCCTTTTGTATGCGGCCATATTATGCTTTTATCTTCTTTTTTAGACGCATAAACCTCCAGGGGATCATTCCAGGGTCAACTCAGGCATGTGGACAAGGGGAGGGGGATACCAGAGCCTTATGGACCTAGTGGTCATGTGGACTCGGAGAGGGAAGATGATGAAATAGGGCGTGTAAGGTGTGGAGGGGAGTGAAAAAAGTGGAATGGAAAAATGGGACCACGGTACCAAACTCGATGTTTCTCAAGTAGTGCTCATCCTAAAGCTATAAGCAAATAAGGGAGATCACATGGGACTAGGGTTGAGGATTAACCTCACTAGTGTAGTCGGATAACCCACCTTCGAACATACGATATCGAAAGATGTGCGGGAGGACATATGACTGAATCAGGGAGCGAAGACATCTGGCACGATATCGAATGCACTAGTCGGTTTCAAGGGTTGTTGTCTGTCGACTGAAGACAAATCTAAGAAGAAGAAAAAATCTGTTGTGGGGTCACCCACAGGTGGTTGGTAATGTGAACGTATCCACCTAACCAAAGCCCTCCAAACCAATGAATACTCCCTTTCCAAAATAAAAAAAGTGCTTCACTCAACGCTTCATCCTAAACCCAAAACTAATCCTTCATCTCCCCCCTTAACCAAAATTGCCCTTCCTTACATTCAAGGTGTTACTGACCATATTTACAAGATCTTGTAGAATTAGAATATTCAAACTTCTTCCAAACCCTAGACCACCCTGAGATAGTTATTTAGGTTTGGTAAAGACAAATATGGCCCCCTACTTGGCCCTGGAGTCTATGAAATCCCTTGCTTGTGTGGAAAATCTTACATAGGCCACACAAGAAGATCATTTAAGGCCCATATCAAAGAGCTCATAATTGACAATATCTATAACAAGATCTCAAAAGCAATCATTGTTGAACACTCTGATACTATCAAGCACATTTTATGCTTTGACAAAGTAGAGTTCTTGCATTTGTCCCCTTCCACACTACCTATCTCATTAAAAAACTTGTCGAAATCGAAAAGAACCCTAACAATTTTAACCAAAAAGATGGATCTAAGCTTAGTCAATCATGGTAGACCACTATCCATTGTATCTCCCATAAACCTTCCTCTCCCATCTAACCTACCTTCCTCTCCCATCTGACCTATGCTTTTGCCTCCTTCCTCACTCCCTTTGCCTTGTTTTCTTCCCCTCCTAGTTTCTTCACCTCGTTTCCTTCTTCCTTCTTGTTTTCTTCATTAATTATTTGAGTTATGAAATTATTCTTAAAAAATGATAACATTGTTTATTATTTGTATGATAATAATAATAATATCTAATAATGATAATAATTACTATTATTATAATATTATAATATTTTAATTTTCATTATATTTTTATTAATACATAAAATAAATATAATCATTTTTAAAATATTATTATTATTTTATAACAATATTATATTCTAATATTAACACAAATTTATTAATATACATACCAGGGTTCCTTAATGGTTCAGGGGCACTCATAGGGGCCCTACGAACCAAGGAGATGGCCATAATGGTAAGAGGTAGAGCTCATGTTTGGCTTTTTCCCATGTGCTAAATTTTATTTTCCTCGCCAACTTTTGCATTTTTTTTCTTAATTCATCTTTTGCATTTTTTGGTACATTTCCTTTTGTATGCTGCCATATTATGCTTTTATCTTCTTTTTTTTAGGTGCAAAAACCTCTAGGGCATCATTCCAGACTCAAATCAGGCATGTGGACAAGGGGAGGCGAATACCAGAGCTTTATGGACCTAGCGGTAATGTGGACCCTATTGTCCTCTGAGATGATTCTAGGTTAATTAATCATGCCAGGGCATCTAAAATGTTTTGTTTGTTTTAAAGTTTTTTGGATGACCAATGTTATTATCAATTTGAAAGGTGTGCTTAAACTTTAACACTTGCCAAATAGAATGAAAGGGTTTTTTGTTGGCCCAAAGTGCATAAATGAGATGATTGTCCCAACCCCTTTTATGATCCTCCAATGTTTTCTTTATGAATTTAACAAAACCCTTGTTTGAGAACTCTGCCAGTCCATTTCCCTGTGGATAGCATGGAGTAGAATGATGCAACAAGATTTGGTATTTCTGATAGAATTCAATCATCTTGACACTACTAAATGTTGTTGCATTTTCTGTCACTATTTGTTGGGGGAATCCAATTCTAGACAATATGTATTCTTCAATAAATTTAATAACTACAATATCAGTTGCATTTCTAACTGGAATGGCCTCTACCCATTTGGTAAAGTAATTTGTGGCAGTCAATATCCATCTATGCTAACTACTTGATGGAGGATGAATTTCACCAATGAAATCCAATCCCCATTGAAGGAAAGGTGCTTGGACTAGTATTAGAACTAATGGAATTGTTGCTAATCTGTGGTTTCCAGCAAACATTTGACATTGAGTACAACTTCTAACCTTTGCTCTCACTTGTGTAAACAAAATAGGCCAATAAAATCCTGCTCTTAAAATCTTATGTGTTGTAGCCCTCCAAGCATAGTGCCCTCCACAAATACCTGCATGAAATTGATCAATGATCCCTTATGTCTCATTTTCTATTAAGCAAAGTAAAAGGATGTTAAGAGGATCCTTCCAATACAGATTTTCATTAACAATATAGTATTTTATGGCCTTCAAGTTCAGTGTTTTACATTGATTCTTTGAAAATTCAGGTGGACACTCAAAATCTCTAAGAAAATTCACAATATCGGTGTACTAATCAGATAATAAAAATTTCTCATCAATATGAATCAAAATTGATTGGTCTAATGAAGAAGGTTCTTATGGATTCTTTTGTGTTGGGATTTCAGAAGGTTCTTGTGGATTCTTCTGAGTTGGGAGTGAAGAAGGTTCTTGTGGATTCTTCTCATTTGGGATTTCAAAAACAAAATTTATTCCCAAGATCTTACAATTTGACTCAGTAAGGAGCTTAGAACGGCCTTGACCCTTTACCAACTTGGTAGTATTGATAATGAGATCATACTCTAAAATCTTAGTTATCCATCTCCCTCTCCTTCCATCAGTATTAGGCTGAGTCAACTTAGTTTTGACAGCATTATTGGGTACATAGGCAGTAATAGAAGAATGAAGGAGATAGACTCTAAAATAATTCAAGGCTTGAACTAAAGAATAGGCATGTTTTTCAATAATGTCATATTTCAGCTCAACATCTCTCATGACTTTACTAAAAAGGGTAATAGGTTGGTCATCTCCATATTTATTCTTTTGCAAAAGAACAACATGCAAGGTAGTTTCAAAGGAAAAAGAAAAGATACTAAATGGTTCAGAATAATCTGGGCAAGCTAAAATGGGAGCTTCTACAATAGCCTTTTTAATCTGATCAATGCATACCTTGCAGGAATGGTCCATTTAACTTCATGATTCTTTCTCGGTATATCAGTGATATCCTTAACTATTTCAACATAATTAGGAATAAACCTTTTTTAAAAAATTATTTTCCCAACGAAATGTTGAATTTACTTTTTACTCCTTGGTAAAGTAAGTGCTTATAGTTTAAACTCTTTTAGGATCAATGCCTACTCCTTCCTTAGATATAATATGGCCAAGCAGTTTTCCTTCCTTGAGTGCAAACAAAGACTTTTTGGGATTAAGGGAAATCCCAAAGTTTCTACACCTGTCAAAAACCTTTCTCAAGTGCTTTAAATGTTTGTGATCAAAATTGAAAAAAACAGTCAAATCATCAAGATAAATAACAACAAATTTGTTTGTCTTACCCACAAATGCTAAGTCCATAGCTCTTTGAAAAGTAGCTCCAACGTTAGTTAACCCAAAAGGCATTCGGGTACACATAAATGTACCCCAAGGAGTTGTGAATGTTGTCCTTTCTCTATCCTCTGGACTAACCATAATCTAATTGTATCCAAAAAAACTATCTAACATAGAAATTCTATTAGCCCCTGAAACTTTCTGAAGTAATTGATCCATCTTAGGTAATGGATGATTATCTTTCAAAGATGATTTATTCTAATTCCTAAAATCCACACATAGTCTAATTTCATCATTCTTCTTTCTTACTGGAACTAAATTAGCTACCAAATTAGAATATCTCAATGGAACTATAATTTTAGAATCAAGTAGCTTTTTGAGTTCTTTTTTAATAACAGGAGAAGGACGTGATTAATTCTCCTTAATTTTTGCTTAAGAGGTCTAACCTCTGGTTTTAATGGAATCTTATATTCAATGAGAGATGTATCATATGTCTTTAGTTCATTATAAGACTAGGCAAAAACATCTTAATATGCTTTAAGGAGGGCTAAATATTTGTCTTTGGCTTCCATTGACAAGGATGCATAAATTTTAATATTTCTGATTTCTTCAGAACTTCCAATGTTACATGTTTCAATATTTTCCTCAGGGGAATTTGATAATGGATTTTTGGGAACATCATTATGATCAAAAATATTTTCAAGAGGGACTAATCCTTTAGGAATAAAATTGTTCGATAATTGAATAATGTTATGATCAACAATTTTTGAGTAAAATTGTGGGGTTTCATTTTCCTTATAAACTTCATGAGTATTAAGTTGTTCTTCCTCAATTTCAAGGGTTTAAAATTCATCAATTACTTGCAAAAAGGATTTTAACTACTCTTCATCATCAAATATTTACCAATGTTTAAGATTGTCAGCAATAGATGGTCTATACTTAACTTGAATTTGATATTGGACAAGCATTTGATCAGGAATTTTAAAATAACTAGCAGAAACAACCAAGGAATATTCATGAATGTTTTGATCTCTTGGAATAGCAATGATGTTAAATGTTGAAAAAAAAAATTATCTATTGAATCCCAAATCTCATTATTATAAGATCTAAGTCTAGGGTGCTTAGTTTGACAAAGATTCCTTACGTGTTTGACAATAAGTTCTAAGTCACTAAATACACTTAGATTCTGCACCTTAAGACTTCTTGCTAATTCCAATCCTAGCAGGAAAGCTTCATACTCTACTACATTATTAGTGACATCGAATTCAAGTTTATAGGATTCGGTAATATTTTCCTTTTCTGGTGAAATTAATACAATTCCATCTCCTGCTCCTGCGCCTTCCTTTGAGTAATAACCATCAAAGTACAATTTCCAAATATCAGTGTTGATGGTTTTAGGCTTGTCTACAATGTTCTCAATAGTAAGTTGAGTGTTTTGTGAAGTATTTGATGATAATTCAAAACATCCAAAGTCTTGATCTACTGCATAAATAGGGTGATTCCTGACTTGATCAAATTTCTAAACAATATTCATGAATCTTACTTCTCTGTATAATCTGAGATGCCCCCTCCATATACAGGAATGGTAGCATAAGACATGTACATTTGAAGGCTTCCTCCTAATTTGGCACAACAAGATCTTGATAATAACATGCCAAATTTGGGAGGGATATCAATGACTACAATGTCTAAAACCACACTCATAACAGGGATCTGAGCTAATCTTTTATAAGTCCAAGACATGGTACTTTGTTGGAGTCAAAAATGTAAAGATCATGATAAGTTCTAGCGACCTCTAATTCCAGTTGGTCCATGATTACCTTTGGCATCAGATTATGGAAAGCCCCAAAATCTAACATGCAGTTATATAACAAGAAATCATGAATTTTTAGAGTCACATAAAAAGGTTACATTTTCATCAATCATGTCTGAGTTGGGACCAAAGACTACTGAAGATTTTTCATCTTGTATACTTATTACATCCCCTTCAGCATCAACACTGGATGACTGGATCCATTTGGAAACTTGGTTTTTATACACTATATTCTTTGAAAGTTCAGATAAAGAAATAGGTATTTTAACTCTTTCAAGTTCCCTTTCAACATTGAAAGTGGTTAAAACAATTTTATCAATTAGAGTTGTTTCAATTGATTGATTCAATGGTTGATTAGTTATTGTTTGAGTTTCGGTGGATTTGATCTGTGGTTCATTTACAATGGGGATTTTTGGAGGTCTATTAAGCCCTGACCTAGGCCTTAAATCATATCTTCTATTCAATTCTACAATTAAAAACTCAAAAAAGGCTTGATATTTTGAAATTTGAGAGTCTTCTTGATCTGAAGAAGACTTATTTAAAGGGAGAGAAACAATAGCATTTTGTAAAGATGAATGATCTAGATTGTTTATATCTTCAAAAATCAAAGGGCCAATGTCTTTTGGTTGTTGGTCATCAATCATCATGGGGGTTGGATCTGTTGATCAATATTTGGTCTTTGCAAAATTTGAGTTTGGGGGGCTCTTCTGAATTGAGTTTAAGGTCTACCAGCAATTTGTTGAATTGTTCTACGCTAAGTTTCTATTTTCAAAATTCTATTTTAAAGGTTTCTAAGTAATGATGTGATATCATCTTCATTTTTAGTTTTTGAGGAAGATCCTTCTTCCTTAACTTTCATTTTCCTTCCAGTTTTTTCAACCTTAGCTTTAAGTTTAGCTCATGCTGACCTATTAGCCATGACTTATATAGCATTTGTTTGCATGTTTTATAGAGTATGGGATGTCCTTTCCTTAAGCATGACTGTAAAATCATCATCAAATGCTTTAGAAAATCTAACTTTTGTTGCTGCTACTGGTGTCTTACAGTGAAGTGGCATCTTATGATAAAGTTTATTGAATCTTTTATGAAATATGCCATTGGTTCGCCATGGTTCCTTTTCAGTTCTTCAAATTTTGTAAGATAGTAAACCAAAAGTTTCCTAACACCCCATTGATTCTTAAATATGGTAGTTAATTCATTACAAGAATGAATTGAATCAACTCTAAATTATCTAAACCAAATCCTAACATTCCCCTCTAGTCATTGAATAAACAATCTCATATATACATCTTCACGTTCAATGTTCATATTATCAACAAAAATCCAAGAAGGCAGCTAAATGATCTTCAGCATGCAAACTAGTTTCTTCATTAAACCTTAGTAGGTGTTTAAATACCCATCAGGAAAATTATTGAGCTGGTTAGGAAGATGTAAGGCAACATACCTAGCTTGAATAATAGGTTGAAAGGCAGCCATACTTGAAGATGAAGATGAATCAATAGAAGAGGTGGAAGATGATGTAGTGGAAGATGAAGTGGAAGATGGTGAAGTTGTAGGTGAATATGGAGGTGTAATGGTAGGAGGAGGAGGATAAGGAAGTGGAGGATCCCTAAAAGTTTTTAAAGGTGTTTTGATAACTAGTTTCTGAACCTCTGTTTCAACTTCTTCTTTATTTTCAAACAAAGGGTTTGAGTATAAAGAAAAAGTTTCCTCAAGTTGGGCAGAAGTAGATGGAAATGTATAATGAGTGGGGGAGATAAAATCAGTAGGTTTTAACTTTGGTAAATGTACATATAGCTCTTCTTCTGACTTGGGTGAATCTGAAAATATTTCAGGGATTTTATATGATTCCAAAGAATGGACTAAGAGAGTTCACTGTAGATCAACCCCTTTAGATAATAGTTCTAAAATATTAGGTGTTAGATCATCCAAATCTAATTGGGATGGAACATAACTAAAGGGATTAGAAGCTGAAATATCTTTAGGCTGAAGCTTCAAGCCTCCTTCTAAAATAGGCTTCTCTTACTAGTCTCTCTGGATCAGATAATGGAGAAACAATTTGAGAATTAGAATGAGATCTAGTATGTTTTGAAGGAGCCAACTTGGGCTTGTGGAGTCACCAGGTGAAAGATTTTAACCTACAATTCCTTTATTCACCTTAAAGGAAAAGTATTAACCATTGTCCTAGGGAAAATAACTCAATATATGTTCCCTGAAAACGATGTCAATCTGATGTTATCCTCTAAGATGATTCTAGGTTAATTAATCATGCTAGAGCATCTAAAATGTTTTGTTTGTTTTAAATTTTTTTGGATGACCAATATTATGAACAATTTGAAAACAGGTGCTTAAACTTTAACACTTGCCAAATAAAATCAAAGGGTTGTCTATTTGTCTAAAAATAGTTAATTGATTTTAATTGAGTGAATAACAGAGTTTTAAGGAATTACAACTTACTAAATATTCAAATGGAATATTTAATTGATTATAAGAAGGAAAGCAGGTAAACAATGTTTCCCTGGTCAACAAAATATATTTAATCTAATGCACATGAGTGTGACAAATTATTGATATAGAGGAGTTTATAATAAGAGACATTTTTAGAACTAATCTCTAATGATTGTTTATAACTTCACGGGGAATTTAAGATGGACAGGTATTCAGTTTGATCTTACCCAGATTTCTCCATAAAGACTTAAATACGTGAAGAAAAACACAATGAAATGAACACATAAGAAAAACTCACGAGGAGATAAACTATTTGAGGCAAATCCAGAATCCTTTCATTAATTTGAAGCAAATCTCTAGCTTGATTACAATTCTATTTTTGAAATCTCATCCAAGGGTTTAACCCTCAATAACTCGATGGAAGAGTTATTTATACACAATGAAAGATCTTCTAGAGACTTTTTTAACAAAAATACAAAAATAGTACAAAAATATAGGAATCCTAAAATTGTTTAATGTTGGCACTATCTTTAAGGAATTGGTTGATGATCTGGTCCCTAAAAAGTGCTACCTAGCTATATGTCAGTTGGTGATGAAAGTTACTCAATAATTTCACATAAGTGATCCCACCTATCTTCACATGGGAAAGATTAACCAATTTTATGTAGACTTCATCAACCTCGGTATACTTTTCAAAAGTAGGCTTATTAACAAAGATGTGTTTGATTTCATGCTTAATTATTAAATCAAAATCCAAAGCTTCTAAGATTTCATTCCCTATAAAGCGACCCTTTATACCTACAAATATAAATTTATCAGTTGCAATTACATAAAGCTTTTGATAATATACCTCCAACTAATCAACCTATCATCTGGTGCCACTAATCCTGGTAGTCCTCTCTGATTGAGCAAGTTGAACTTGAAATGAAACCTTTGGACAACAATTTTCAAGACTTGGCACTTGGTCTCCAACTGAGTCATGAGATTTTTTTTCTGCAAAACCTTCTTAATCTCCAAAATAGTTTATGTCCTATCCATAATCTAAATCTGCTCCAACTCGGCTCTAGTTTTTGAATTGGGAACTTTAATCATGTATGTGGCTT
The DNA here is from genome assembly GCA_000404065.3 of Pinus taeda. NCBI lineage: Eukaryota > Viridiplantae > Streptophyta > Pinopsida > Pinales > Pinaceae > Pinus > Pinus taeda. The sequence goes on along the minus strand of APFE031485160.1, from coordinate 36,916 downwards.
CACTTGGTTTATCCTTAAGAAGTTCTCTAACTTCTTCAATAATTGTCTGGCACCTATTTATGAGCTCTTCATGTTCAAAAATAATATGTATGGGGGGAAAAACTTCAGTTATAGCCTGAATGATGTCTACCCAAATATTTTCCTTGGCTTAGGCCAAGGTCTAAGCCATTATTGACTCATTTTCCAATTCTTCTATTCTTCTAATCAGTCTATGGGACTTATGCATCTCTTCAACATAAAGAGTGTCATTTTTTTATCTTTTGAGTCTCCATATTCTTAAATTTCTTGTGAAGCTTTTCATTCTCCTATCTCTAGAGAGACAACTCCTATATGACTTTGTTTAAGTCAATTGTTGTTGATGTAGACTATGTTGTTGTTGATGCCAATTCCCCAGCTATCCTTGACACTGTGATAGGTATATTTGTAATTGGAGCTATATCTACTTGCGCATATTCTTCTTTTTCTTTAAGTAATTTCTTAATTTTCTCTTCCATTGTCTTTATTTGTACATTTTTCTCAATGATCAACTTAAGCATTTCTTCTTTGTGTTGCTCACCTTCTGTTATTTCCTTTGTTTAAGGATCTTCTGTAGAAGGTAGTTTAAGTTGATTCATTAATGCTGCAATGTATGCATTCTTCTTTTTAATAATGTCCTATGTAGCTTTAACATCAGTGGGGTCATACCCAACTTTGATCACTAAGTATTCTTATGATTTTACCCTGTTATCCTTTGCCAAAGAGGATACCTTTTCTATCTTTAATTGTGACTATACATTTGAAAGGGTTGTCATTAGTTTTGATAATGCCATAGCAGTGTTAGTCATGTCATAGAAAAACATCTCACCATACTTCCTATGCATGCCCATATGCTCGATTGGATGTATCTGGTTGGCATCAAAGGAAAATACAATCTTCTTATAATCTAAATAAGCATTTGGAAAAGGCACTTGGCCTTGTAGGAAAGCCATTTGCATTCTGCCTTTTTCACTCTCAAAATATGTCAATAACTTGTGTTGTGAAGTTGATGTATGTTTCCAAAACTGAGCATAGACATTTTCCTTCAAAGATTCATTCTTCTGTTTAATTTCAAGGAAATTAGTGAAGATGTTTGGCTCCTCTTGCTCACATACTCCTATAGACTGGGTGATCTCCAAAAAAATTTGTGAAACTGAAGAAGAGGATGGAGTGGTGATTACAGTTTGTTTTGTCCCTGTGGAAACCTGTGAATCATCCAAATTGATGATTATAGGCTCTTTTTGACTTTGAGTAGTAGTGCCTTTGGAGTCAGTCCTTGATTTCTTCTGATAGATAATGAATTCTTTTTCACCTTTTGTTGATGATGAAGATTCTTCTCTAGGCCTCTTGTTCTGCCTACTTTGAGAAGTGGGAGTTCAGAAGGTAGAAGGAGGTAAATTTTGTTCTTCTGCTTCCTGAAGTGTATTCTCCTCCCACTGTTCTTGATTTCTGTACTTTTCAATCTCTGGTCTTGCAGTATGATTGTAAGGTGTGGTTTTGAGTTCCACCCTTAAGTTGGAGATTATATTGAATGAGTCATAAGACCAGGTGAAACTTGGTTGGAATACCATTTGTTTGAGGATTGAATCTGCTTCAATACCTACTGATCTGGTATTGCAAATAAATGATCCTACTTGTGACATGGTTTTGAATTGAGATTTCCTCTTCCCTGAAATGAAATGTAGTTCATCCCTATTAATCATTTGTGTGATATATTCCAGAGAGAAAATTATCATTAGAATATATTTGGGCAATTTGTATGGAGCTAGTTCACAACCATACACACTAATATTTGAATAATTCTAGTAAAGATACCGGTACCCTATCTTGGCTTGGTCACTCAGATGCAGGACCCTTTTGATTTCTGGACTGATCCTAGGCTCGCTCTGGCTGCTGATAATCTGCGCAACTGGATGAATAAAACAGTCAATGAAATTTGAAAACTTGAACTCAATTGAGTTCCTCCTGATCAATGAGGTTCATTGTGTGACTGATTGAATCACTTGTTGATCATCCTGCTTGTGTAAAGTTATAGGCAACATGTCTCCTTATTGAAAAAGGATCATATGCACTAGCACAGAGGAATATTTAAATAGTCCTTCAATAGTAATTTTCATTAATTGTTCATGCATACCTTCAACCAAAAATCAAATGTAATTATACATGAAAGTAGGTTTGTTTTCTTTAGAGAAGATGGATAGATAGCCTAGAATAGATTCATCTACACATTGATCTGTTTGGTAACCTAACAGGCAATAAATTAAGGAAATGATGTGTTTAGCCCTCTCATGGAACATGGATGTTGGAAAAGGAGGGTTCTTTTTAGGAAGTTCAGCATCTTCTGGAAGAAAGATCTCAAAAATTTGAGCTCTTTGGGGGAAAGCGAGCTTATGTTATAGACCCATTAAGACAACAGTGGAGAAAAGGCTAAGGGAATTATTTTGAGGGATAAGAAGCATCTTATTGATAGTTTCAGGGGCGATGGATATCAAAATGTCTCCATTTTGAGATATCATATTTCTCTGTAAGGGATTATACTTAGCTTGACACCACATGACTAAGTCAAGAAAAGGATGGGTTTGAGGAAACATGTACATGGGCAATAAAGATTCTCATACGTTTATTTCATCTTCAGCATCCTAGTAAGTCTGCTTTAACCAATTGTGCAATTCGAATATGTCGAATTTACACTCTGTGCCTCTAATTTTGAAGAACTGGTCAGCTAAGGGAATGTGATCAAGGTCCAGGGTATCAGAGACTTTGGGATTTTCCAGTGATGAGGTTTGACTACCAAAGGGCTGGTCTTTTCCTTTAGGAGCCATTATTTGCAGAATTAGGAGGAAGAAATAACACAAGGTTAGGGATGAAAATACCTAACATAAAGAAGGTTTCGTTCTGATGGTAAATTTGGTTATGCCGCAGAGCAGAAGCAAGGAGCAGTCAAAGTTTAGGAAACCTGAATAAAAGATAAAGAAATGGAAAATTGTGTAACAAGGATGAGGGGATTATTTATAACAGATAATGCATTATCGTTAAAGGGAAACTGTTACTGAATAGGAGGATTTTCATTTATAGCCAACGGGAGAAAATAGCGGCTGGAAGAAATGGATAGGCAGATAGAATGCAACGGATATGGACATGTGGAAAGAAATGGTTGGGGAATGGAAGGCAAAGGAAATGGAATGAGCATTCAAGGGATGACGTATGAGTGAAGTAGATAAGAAGATTTCTTTGGGGGGGCAGTGGTAAGTGGTCATCTGCGGGGGGTGCAACGTGAGGAGGGAGTGGCATGTTACGTGGGGCTCGCCTTGAGGAAAACCACTTTTCAGAACCCCCCGCCCCCCTTGTCGTTATCGCACAATGGTGGAAGGGGGTGCGAAATGGCTTCCCTGCCATTGATTTGGACGGGGGAGAGGATCATTGTACAAAGGTGTTGGCTTCTTAGCGCCTCGCAACAAACTTGCCTTGTCGTTTATGACTTTGGTTAAAAATATAATAAAGTTTAAATATGTACAAAAATTAATCACCTTAATCTAATTTTGGCTCATTTTGAACTAGCAACAAATCTTTTGCCTAATTTGTTTGTAACACCAATCTAATATATCCTTTGGCCAAATTTTGAGAATGTTGAGCCACTTTTTATTCTATTCTATCATATCTAATAATGTTCTACCAAGATTAAACAATTTGGTGAACTTATTAACTATTCGTAAATATAAATTTAAATGATTTGATCATTATTAAAGAATATGATTCAAGTTTTCAAATTTCTGAACTGGTCTTAGGCTCGCTCTGGATGCTGATAATCTGTGCAACTAGATGAATAAAACAGTCAATGAAATCTGAAAACTTGAACTCATTTGAGTTCCTGCTGATCAATGAAATCTGAAAACTTGAACTCATTTGAGTTCCTGCTGATCAATGAAGTCCATTGTGTGACTGATTGAATCACTTGTTGATCATCCTGCTTGTGTAAAGTTATAGGCAACATGTCTCCTTATTGAAAAAGGATCATATGCACTAGCACAGAGGAATATTTAAATAGTTCTTCAGTAGTAATTTTCATTAATTTTTCATGCATGCTTTCAACCAAAAATTGAATGTAATTATACATGAAAGTAGGTTTGTTTCCTTTGGAGAAGATGGATAGATAGCCTAGAATAGATTCATCTACCCATTGATTTGTTTGGTAACCTCACAGGCAATAAATTAAGGAAATTATGTGTTTAGCTCTCTCATGGAACATGGATGTTGGAAAAGGAGGGTTCTTTTTAGGAAGTTGAGCATCTTCTGGAAGAAAGATCTTAAAAATTTGATTTCTTTGGGGGAAAGTGAGCTTATGTTATAGACCCATTAAGACAACAGTGGAGAAAAAGCTAAGGGAATTATTTTGAGGGATAAGAAGCATCTTGTTGATAGTTTCAGGGGCGATGGATACCAGAATGTCTCCATTTTGAGATATCATAGTTCTTTGTAAGGGATTATACTTAGCTTGACAACACATGACTAAGTCAGGAAAAGGATGGGTCTGAGGAAACATGTACATGGGCACTAAAGATTCTCATACATTTATTTCATCTTCAACGTCCTGGTAAGTTTGTTTTAACCAATGGTGCAATTTGAATATGTTGAATTCACACTCTGTGTCTATAATTTTGAAGAACTGGTCAGCTAAGGGAATGTGATCAAGGTCTAGGGTATCAGAGTTTAGGATTTTCCTGTTATGAGGTTTGACTACCAGAGAGTTGGTATTTTCCTTTAGGATCCATTATTTGCAAAATTAGGAGGAAGAAAAAACATAAGGTTAGGGATGAAAATACCTAACATAAAGAAGCTTTCATTCTGATGGTAAATTCGGTTATGTCGCAAAGCAGAAGCAAGGAGCAGACGAATTTTAGGAAACCTGAATAAAAGACAAAGCGACGGCAAATCGCATAACAAGGATGAGGGGATTATTTATAACAGATAATGCATTACCATTAAAGGGAAACCATTACTGAATGGGAGGGTTTTCATTTATAGGCAACAGGAGAAAATAACAACTGGAAGAAACAGATAGGCAAATAGAATGCAACGGATATGGACATGTGGAAACAAATGGTTGGGGAATGGAAGGCGCAGGAAAGGGAATGAGCATTGGCGGGATGACATATGAGTGAAGTAGATAAGAAAATTTCTAGGGGGGTAACGGTAAGTGGTCATTTGCATGGGGTGAAAAGTGAGTAGGGAGTAACATGTTGCGAGGGGCATGCCTTGAGGAAAACCACTTTTCAGAACCCCCACCCCCCTTGTCTTTATCGCGCAATGGTGGAAGGGGGTACAAAATGGATTCCCCGCCATTGATCTGGACAGGGAAGAGGATAATCGTCCAAAGGTTTCGGCTTCTTAGCGCCTCGCGACAAACTTGCCTTGTTGTTTATGACTTTGGTTAAAATATAATAAAGTTTAAATATGTACAAAAATTAATCACCCTTAAGAGGTAATTAAGTACTAATCAATCCAACCTTAATCTAATTTTGGATCATTTTGAACTAGCAACAAATCTTTTGCCTAATTTGCTTGTAACACTAATCTAATATATCCTTTGGCCAAATTTTGAGAATGTTGAGCCACTTTTTATTCTATTCTATCCTATCTAATAATGTTCTACCAAGATTAAACAATTTGGTGAACTTATTCACTATTCTAAAAGATAAATTTAAATGATTTGATCATTATTAAACAATATGATTCAAATCAAAATAACAGGTTGTGGCATTTAAACAAGATGCACACAAAACCTTAATTTATTACAATGTAATTTATTTCTTTGAAGTGGCATTTAAATTGGCTCACTTATACAAATTTGATTTTCTTTTGATGGGGTTCCATTTTTTTCATACCCTCTTTTATAAATAAAAACTAACTTATAAAAAATAAAAGAGGGAAGATGATGCAATAGGCCGTGTAATGTGTGGAGGGGAGTGAAAAAAAGTAGAATGGGAAAATGGGATCACGATACCAAAATCAGGGTTTTCCAAGTAGTGCCCATCCTAAAGCTGCAAGCCAGTAAGAGAGATCCCATGGGACTAGGGTTGATGATTAACCTCCCTAGTGTAGTTGGATGGCCCACCTTCAAACATACGATCTTGACATATGTGCAAGGGGACATATGACTAAATTAGGGAATGAAGACATTTGACACGATATCAACTGCACTACTGGCTGTTAGGGGTTGTTGTTTGTCAGTTGAAGACAAATCTAGGAGAAAAAAATTCCTCTATGGTGTCACCCACAGGTGGTAGGTAACATGAACATCTTAACCTAACCAAAGCTTTCCAAACCAATGACTACTCCTTTTCCAAAAAAAATAAGTGTTTCACTTAGCCCTTCGTCCTAAACTCAAAACCAATCCTTCATCTCCCCCCTTAACCAAAATTGCCCTTCCTTACATTCAAGGTGTTACTAACCATAGTTCCAAGATCTTGCAGAATAAGAATATTCAAACTTCTTCCAAACCCTATACCACTCTGAGATAACTATTTAGGTCTATTAAATACAAATATGACCCCCTACTTGGCCCTCGAGTCTATGAAATCCCTTGCTTGTGTGGAAAATCTTACACATGCCAAACCGGAAGATCCTTTAAGTCCCATATCAAAGAGCACATAACTGACAATATTTATAATGAGATCTCAAAATTAGTCATTGTTGAACACTGTCATAGTATCAAGCACCTTATATGCTTCGACGAAGTAGATTTCTTGCATTTTCCCCCTTCCACACTACCTAACTCATTAGAGAAGTTGTCGAAATCAAAAGGAACCCTAACAATTTTAACCAAAAAGATGGATTTAAGCTTAGTCAATCATGGTAGCTCATTATCCATTGTCTCTCCCATAAACCTTCCTCTCCCATCTGACCTATACCTTTGCCTCCTTCCTCCCTCCCTTTCCCTTGTTTGCTTCCCCTCCCAATTTCTTCACCTCGTTTCCTTCTTCCTTATTGTCCCCTCCGCCCACCCCTTTATTTCTCTTTTAAACTTTGTCCTTTGTAATAATTTTAATAGTTAATAATATTGATTAATATATAGAATAATAA
>APFE031485160.1:6654-22797 GCA_000404065.3 Pinus taeda | reverse complement strand
CTCCAATGAAGAGTTATGCCAAATCTCCCATAGTGACCTGATTATAGACTAATTCAGTAGAGCGAACTTGTACGATGTGCCACGTGTCCCTGTTTTGATCTTTGGCTTTGAAAAATATATACAAGAAACTACAGTTCGTCTTCTTTTTGTACCTTCTTGCGAAATTTCAATCTGATGCTCAGAGAGAAAGTTATGACGATTTTCCCCAGGTCACTTGCTTGGAATGTAATTCAGGAGTCTACAAAAAAGACCAACTTCCTCAGATCATATCTCTACAAATATAGGGAAAAAAGCTTTGAAATTCGGACCTGAGCTGCAGCGCGATGTCTTGTCAAATGGGTTTTTTTTCGACTTCTGAAACGTCGAAGAAAAAAAGTTATAGCGAAAATGCCACGATGACCTATTTGGAGCAGTGAAACCCTAGAACTTGGCTCTGATACCAAATGTTATGAAACCAACTCAAGAAAAGATAGAAAAGATAGATCAAACTTAGAATTCACCTTTCGAGGGGGAAACCTCCTTTACATTTACATAAATGAACAATCTGGGATGATTCAAATGAAAAGACCTTTCTTCTTATATATTGAGTCTAAGGGGTCATAACATAATCAGAGCCTTACATAACAATAATAAGGCACAATAATAACAATAGTGGGCTCCTATGGGGCACAATAGTAACAATATGGGCACTACATGGTCCATCATATAATAAGTTGGTTGTTCTAATAACAATAAGAGGTTCACTAGTAGTATAGGGGCTAACACAATATTAATTATTATTATTTGTATAATTATTAATAATAAATGATAATGATAATGATTACTATTATTTAATATTATTAATAATATTTTATTTATGTGGATTTTATTATATATAAAATAACTATAATAATATTTAATATTATTGTTAGTATTATAACAATATTATATTCTAATACTAACACCAAATATATATTAATATACATACATGGGTTCCTTAATGATTCAAGGGGCACTCATAGGGGCCCTACGAACTAGGGTGATGGCCATAATGGTAAGAGGTGGAGCTCATGTTTGGTTTTTTCCCATGTGCTAAATTTTATTTTCGTGACTATCTTTTGCATTTTTTGGTACATTTCCTTTTGTATGCGGCTATATTCTGCCTTTATCTTCTCTTTTTAGCTACATAAACCTCTAGGGCATCATTCAAAGCTCAACTTGGGCATGTGGACAAGGGGAGGGGGATACCAGAGCCTTATGAACCCAGTGGTCATGTGGACCCAAAGAGGGAAGATGATGAAATAGGGCATGTAATGTGTGGAGGGGAGTGAAAATGTGGAACGGGAAAATGGGACCATGGTACCAAAATCGGGGTTTCCCAAGTAGTGCCCATCCTAAAGCTGCAAGCCAGTAAGGGAGATCCCATGGGACTAGGGTTGAGGATTAACCTCCCTAGTGTAGTCGAATGGCCCACCTTCAAACATACGATCTCGACAGATGTGCAAGGGAACATATGATTGAATTAGGGAGTGAAGACATGTGGCACAATATCGGCTGCATTAGTGGTTGTCAAGGGTTTTTGTCTGCCAGCTGAAGACAAATCTAGGAGAAAAAAATATTATTGTGGGGTCACCCACAGGTGGTGGGTAACATGAACGTCTCCACCTGACCAAAGCCCTCCCAACCAATGACTACTCCCTTTCCAAAATAAAAATAAAAATAAAAAGTGTTTCACTCAGGTCTTCATCCTAAACTCAAAACCAATCCTTCATCTCCCCCCTTAACCAAAATTATCCTTTTGTACATGTAAGGTGTTACTGGCCATATTTCCAAGATCTTGCGAAATAAGAATATTCAAACTTCTTCCAAACATTAGACCACCCCCAAATAGTTATTTAGGTCTGGTAAAGACAAATCTGACCCCCTACTTGGCCCTAGAGTCTATGAAATCCCTTGCTTGTGTGGAAAATCTTACTTAGGCCAAACAAGAAGATCCTTTAAGGCCCATATCAAAGAAAACATAATTGATGATATCTATAACGAGATCTCTAAATCAGTCATTGTTGAACACTCTCATAGTATCAAGCCTTATATGCTTTGACAAAGTAGAGTCCTTGTATTTGTCCCCTTCCACACTGCCTATCTCATTAGAGAATTTATCGAAATTGAAAAGAACCCTAACAATTTTAACCAAAGATATGGATTTAAGCTTAGTCAATCATGGTAGCCCACTATCCGTTGTCTCTCCCATAAACCTTCCTCTCCCATCTGACTTATGCCTTTGTCTCCTCCCTCCCCCCCTTTCTCTTGTTTTCTTCCCCTCCCAGTTTCTTCACCTCGTTTCCTTCTTCCTTCTTATTTTCTCTCCCCCTTTATTTCTCTTTTGAACTTTGCCCTTTATAATAATTTTAATAGTTGCGAGATGATTTTAGAAAAATCACATAGAGAATCATTTGTCAACGTGTTTTGAACCAACTAGTGTGGTTCATCATCAGGACAAGTTGAGGAACAATTCTGAGCGATCTGTTGAATAGAGTATGCAGGTCCTTCAACGGCTATATGAACTAGCAATGGTTAAAAAGACCCTTAACAGCTAGATTAGACCAGGGCCTAGGGGAAAGGGTCCTAGGCCCTGGTCTAATCTAGCTGTAAAGGGTCTTTTTAACCGTTGCTCGTTCATATAGCCGTTGAAGGACCTGCATACTCTATTTAACGGATCGCTCATAATTGTTCCTCAACTTGTCCTGACGATGAACCACACTAGTTGGTTCGAAACGCGTCGACAAATGATTCTCTATGTGATTTTGCTAAAATCATCTTGCAATCAGGTATGGATCACAGAAGTCTAAACTCTTCAATAATTTTAATAGTTAATAATATTGATTAACATATAGAATAATAATATTATTTGTTAATGTAGAATCCCTAATATTAATAATGATAATAATAATACTAATTAAAAAATCAATTTATAACAATAATAATAATTAATTAAAAATTTGAGTTATGAAATTATTCTTAAAAAATAATAATAATGTTTTGAATGAAAATATTAAATATTATAATAATAATAATAACAACTTTAATAATGAGAATATTAATTTTTTTTTATTGATAAGTGGGCGAATCCTGAAAACCACACTTACCCTGTGGCTGAGAGGCCACGACTCAGGGGCATCTAAGCCATCAAAGTCGCCCGATGATCGCACCCAGCCTGAGCCGCACCAGCAGAAACCATGCTGGATTTTTGGTATCGGCGAGACTAGAACCAGTGACCTTTGCTTACGGAGAGCCTTAACAGCGCGCTCCTTCACCGACTGTTCTAAATCTCTTTGATAATGAGAATATTAATTATTTTTATTATTTTTATTATTTTAATTTTATTTATATTTTTTATTAATATATAAAATAACTATAATAATATTTAAAATATTATTATTATTATGACAATCTTATATTCTAACATTAACACAAATATATTAATATTACTATCTTTAGTAGTTATTATTAAAAATACTTTTAAATATTATTATTATTGTTGTTATTATTTTGGAATAATATTTATTTTTTTATTTTATTTTATTTTTCTTTCTGAAAAAACAATATTTTAACTAGATAATTTCTTAATGTGTCTCCCCTAACACACTTCTTATGAATTGGTAGGTCTCTTTCCCTCTTCACCTATGAATTTCCATATAAAAGGGGTAAAATTAATGGAAACAACTTTAAAAAGAAAAAGTGGCTAACCCAGCTATTTTTATGCATTAATGGTGTAAAAACTGGTTTACCATGAGAAACCCATATTACAAAGAGTTACTTCAATAATCCTAGCAATTTTAGCAAGATGACCACTTTTTGTTTGATAACATCCATGGTATAAAGTAAAGGAACTTGTCATTGCCAACTACAAGCCCCAAGGTACAAGAAAAATCTTTAAATCTTGCTCCAAGAGCAAATGTTTTGAACTCAACAAGAAAAGATCTATTTGAAAGAAAGTATTAAGGAAATCCTCGTCAACTAATAAGAGAAAGTATTAGGAATATGATTTGATTTGAGGTATTGGACAATAACTAGAAGGAACACACATCAAGTATGGCTTGAAAATGCAACGGATAAAAGCAATGCACGAGAAATACCCTCTAAGTAGTGATAAAAATCATTTTTAGAGGCAAGGAACTTCAACGAAAAGGAGAACAAAATCCAAGGTGTAGTGCAAATCCCATAATGTGAATAAGGGTCTTACCATTGAACATAAGTATCAACTTAGTCAACGATCAATGATGAATCACATCTTCTAAGAAAAAATTATAATGATGAAAGCAAGTCTCAAAGTGTTATAGAATCTAAGTATATATCCTAGAGCAATGTGTTGTAATCAATAAGAGAAGTCCTAATAGAGAAGGCAATAATGCATCCCTCCACACTAGTACGAGAAACAAGGCATGTCAACATGGACAAACAAGATATTTGAAGAGTGGCAAACATAAGATAAATTTCCTTAAACATAAGTAGAACATAGAGGTGACTTAGGTAAGAAATGGTGCCAAAAGGACTAATGATATAAATCAATAGTACAAGAGACATTAAGATATTATTCATAAGGATTGAAAGAGGAACCAATCATAGGAGTTAAAACCCATAATTATGGTACATCTCCTGAGAAATACTAAGACTTAACCTTAAAGAATTGAGTCAAAATACACACTTTGTTCAAGGATGACATAAACTGATTGTTATCTCATATATATATATATATTAAAAAATCCTAAAAATTAATCAAATAATTCCATGATACATTGGAGGGGGGGAGTGCCAGCATGCAACTATGTTCCGACTACAAAAAACATAGGTATGTTAAAACAAAAGCGAAAAAGGTAATATAGGAAATGACAACTTGTAAGCATGCCTCTTCTAGGACAAGGTTCAAAAAGCATGAGTAATTAATTTAAATGACAAACGATAAAATTGAATCAAATGGCAATATACAAGTCAAACTGGAGCATTAGGCACAAATGTGCAAGCAATGATAAGCAATGCAAGTTAAATTCAAAATAAAATAGTGGGAGACTAGTAAAAGATGAGAAATAATCATCAATTTCACATTCAATGTCATGGCTTGATTAATGAGCCCCTCAAGCCTATGAGAAATACTCAACATATGCACCAAAATTCAAGTTGGTTGTTAAATAGGCAACTTATGAAAGGTAGGCTCCACTACACAAGCTACAACAAATGATAATAAGAATTATTTAAGTGTTGCAACTTAGTGGGGTTGGTCTAAAAGCATAACAATGGGAAAATAAGGTTAACAATCTAGTATGCAATGTGAAAAATACCCATCCCTATATCCCAATCAAGGATGATTAACTTCAAGATCTAAAAATATTGACATCAAAATGTCAAATATTTTTTATTTTATTGTTTCCATAGACTTGCAAACAATTAAAAAACAACTTCCTTGAGATAAAATTGACCAAAAAACTAAAATTGACAAGAAGAATGGCAAAAAGGCATTTTATATTGCAAAACACAGTAAATATGTGACCAAATGATGGAAAAAGTCATTTTTGCCCTATCATTTATAAAAGTTACCAAATTATGTAAAAAAATTATCCATTTATTCCAAATGTTGATATTTGATTTTAGGAGCATCAACCAATTGATACCATTTTTATCTAAGCCATGTACTTGACAATCTCCTATTCTAGCATTTCATTACTTGCTTATTTTATTTTGTTTTATTTTATTTTCCCTATTTTGACATTATTTCAAATTTTGTTTATATGCACTCATGACTATTCTCCATGTAGGTCATGACTAGAAAACCTTCCTTACAACTTCCATTAAAGATGGTCACAATTGCACATAATTATCCTAGAAAGATAGTTGTAAATGCACACAATTATCCTTTAAAAATGTCACAAACACTTCACAAAAAATGAAAAAAACCAATAAATTTGAAAAGTGACTACTTATAAATACTTCATTGAACTTGCAAATTATTTAGACTAGTAGTTACTTGGAGAGAATGAGAGCACGAGGAGGATGGAATTTTTTCCCTCAAGGACCAAACAATTCTATATGCCTTACAAGACTACAAACTCTTGAAATTATTAAAGTGTCCAAACACAAGGAGTCAAAACTAGCTATTGTAGAGGCTAATAGGGTATTAGGATTTTGACTGAGATGTAGTTTAGTTGGATTATGAGACTTTAAGAATAGAGGTTAAGGATATTTTCTTCTTGATGAGATTAACCTTGCAAAGTGATTTGGTGATCTCGAAGAAGGGTGGCAGAGGGGATGCAATTGACACTATTATAGATTAGAATTAGATGTGGGTACACAAAAAGTAAGTGACCAAGTTCCCATAGGATCATCTAGGCTTTGAGCCTCAAAACCATCATGTTGAATATTAATTGGATAGTAAGTTAGAACCTTATCTAGCTTCAAGCACATTGATGCACTATGAATGGAGTGCCTTAGGCTTGCAACCTTGGTTGATCCATGCATATTCTTATTCACATCAAGGTCTAGGTAGAGGAACTTAAGATACAAGGGAATTTTGTGTCCATTCTTCTTAAAGATATTCACAATTATATCCCATGCATATTTATACCATTAATTGATTCAAGAGAGCTCAAGATGACTAGATCAATAGATCATATGTATAGGTTGGGGGTGTTGATTTTTTGTAGGTATTCTATCTGATAATTACTTTTATTGATATTCACTTCATATTCACATTAATCATTAAGAAATTACACAAAATATTTCCAAAAAATATATATTATGATCATAAATAGATAACCAAATAAAAAACACAAGCATTTACCCTAGGAAAACCCACATGGGGAAAACCCAACAACCTTTTCTTAGAGAAATGTTCAACAAAGATACATCAAGTCAACACAAAGTCAAGCACAACGCTGGTCAACTACCATTTAGATAAGTCTCATATCTCTCTACTCTACCTTAAATTTCTACCTTAGATCCATCCTCTATTCTATCTTAGATCTGCCCTTTTGTCTTGCCTTATACCCATCCATTATTCTACCTCAGGTCCATCCAATGTATTGCCTCAAATCGTCTGAATTCTCTCTCTATTGAAGATGATCAATTTGTCATTTAGAGGAGGTTGAATCATTTACTTACACTTGTCTAGGAGGTCGAATGGGTGTGACCATAGAGGCAAGCCGAACTAACTTCTTGGAGGGTTGACGTTATGTTTTGGAGCCAAAACTTCAATATTTGAAATTCAAAATTTTGAATTTGACAAGAATAACATGTCTTACATTATATATTTTCAAGGGCTAAAATAAAATGACATGAATAAATGTATTATATAATTCAAGGACCAAAAATATTCATTATGAAGATCGACCATAACTACAAAAGTAAACACTCCCTCTTAGCTAGGGAGGTATTCATAATGATTATCAGATGTTCTCTTGTTGATAAATTTCTCTAAGAAAAGGTTACAAGAATTCACCATCAACATCACCAACATCAACATTATCCAACTACCATAATTAGTCAGCAATTATCACACATGGTAAATAAATAACATCAAGAAGTTACCATAATTTTAGTCGGTACCTTTGACGTATGGTATATCCTCACCATAATCCTGATTGGTAATCTTGACACGTGGTACATCTTTAGCATCAACTAGTCGCCATGATTCTGGTCAGCACCTCTAACCCATGGTATATTGACTAGTCTTGGGTCACCATCATCCTAGAAAATATCTTTGATTTGTGGTAAAACCATAGGGACACACTCAATCCATTTAAGTAATCAGGTCCTAAATCCAAAGGGCTCACTCTAGGCCATCATGTTAAATGGGCTCACTTAACATATCTGAAGGGTAATATGAGTCTGATGATGAAGGCACCCACTCAACTGAGTGATCCTAGGCCTCTAGGACCATTCTTCCTAATATGGTCAATATTCTTGATACAAGAAGAATAATTGTCCTCTGCTAGACCATTCTCCCTAATCTGGTCAACATAGTTAACACAGGGGGAATGTTTGTCGCTAATGCTATTGCTCTGGACCATTTTCCCTGATCCTGGTCAACCTGACCCAAAAAGAATGATTGTCCTTCATGTTGCAATTTCATCACTCCCTCTTGCTGAAAGATACATTCTCAATCACTCCAAGCATGTCCTTGAAGTATTTAAGCATCATCTTGGGATAGAGGCTTTGTTAACAATATGCTTGATTGTAGAATAGTATTGAAGCCATACTGCTTCCTTTTATACCTTGTCTTAGTACTAGATCTCACTGTGCTTCGACCTAACATCATGGTCCTCACATGCACTTGATTAAGACAATCCTGCAAGTAGCCTATGAAGTCATATTGCTTCTCAACTTGCCAACCAAGTTGCAATATACTTGGCCTCTGCAATATTGATTGCGACAAATGTTTGCTTCCTACTCATCCAAGAAACCATAACGGAGCCCAAACTGAAGCAATATCCTGATGAACTCTTTTTATCTTTTTCACTTTTTGCCCAATCTAAATTTTTAGTTGTACTTCATTTGTTTAATGCATATCTCAAAACACAACTGACTATGTCATATCCAAATGTACTATGATGGTACTCCAATACATGTTGAGATACATGCCTTAGCTTAACCATACATTGATCTACTTCCCTCATTAGATCCATCACCACTGTTGTTTTCCTGTTACCCTGACTGGGTGCTCCCTCTCACACTGAAACATATCTTGATATGGTAATCCTCACTACTCCCATAGCCTAACATCTCATCATCTCTAACTTATAGGTCAACTCCCCCTGAAGCCAAACAAGGCATTATAATCTCTCCCTTTATTACACAATCAATTCTTTCTACCATGGTTGCTCCCTCTGACACATGAGTCCTTCTATTTCCATGAGAGACAAATCAAATAGGATCAACCTTGATCCATCAATTCAAAATTTCATATCCCACAATGTTTTCTTGTGATCATACAAATCCTTCTTCAATCATGAGACTTCTTCTCATGTACCTCAAAGCCCTGAGGTAGCTCTATGTACACTTATCCTCCTCAATTACTCCATTGAGAAAAACGATCTCTACATGCACTTGATGTAATTTTCAAAGAAATGATAATAATTCTGATAAAAGTGTACTTGACAACTGGAGCAAACATTTCATCATGATCCTCTCCCTCTTTCTAAGAGAACCTTCTGTTCTCAAATCTTGCTTTGTACTTATCTTTGTTGCACGATATATCTTATAGATCCATTTGGAAGTCACCGTTGACTTTTCTTCACTACAATCAAGGTATACTTTATGATCTTCGTGCTCCCTTTAAACTCAAACCTCATCTAGTACAATATCTCTCAATACACATCACTCGTTCTAGGAAAGTATTCTTGTTACAAGTTTTGCTTCGTTCTTACACTACCTCCATCTCCTTCCTGAGCCTTGGCAACCTTCACTATGTACGTGCAATCCTCACTCGGAGGTCATGGAAGAAAAATTATAACTAAGCAAAAGAAAAAAGACAAGAGGATAACTAACAGTAAAATATCAACAATAATAATCAAGGAAGAGAGATATAAGGTAGCTATCTTTTGAGGATTATAGGGAAATGTCAACTCCCTCTTGATCTTAGCCTTCTTGCATCAATCTTGCAACTTCATGGAAATTATGTCATTCCTTCCTTGCATGAATTAGGGTTTCTTATTTTAGCATAAACATTAATCTAGGTCCAGATCTAAGGTTTTATCTACAAACCCTAGGATTTTTACGTCCAAGACAAATAGTCTTCTAGGATAAACCCTAGTTTCATTTTACGCATCTTGCAAGTCTAACAAACTTCGTAATGTGTCAGTTCTCATATCCATATCTCAACAAACAATCAAGGATAAATCAATATTAGGCATGATCTCCCTTTCTCAAGAGAGCATACTTGGTCATTATTTCAACATTAATTGCAATGATACTCTCGCAAGTATGTATTTTAAGCTAAACATTGATTTTGACTTTTCAATCGAAGAGCTTATCCTTTATCAGCTCATGCAAATCAATTATCTTTCTTGAGGGGACTTATACTTCATTGTAAGCTTGTCATTTTCACTGAACTTTTGTAATGTTCCAAACCTAAATAAATAGTGACATGCAAAGCAAAATCGATTTGTGACACAGGAAATAAAAACAATTAGCAAATGCTTATTAAAACTCCAGAAGTAAGAACTAGCTGAGCCATTTTATTAATGAAATAGAGCAAGTACAATACTATGGGGAAATGCACCTAGGCTTGCCTCAAGGGCAAGCTTGGTAGGACCCAGATGATAAACAATAATCTCGAAACTAGAAATGCCTGCTCCTCTAATGCTCTGTGTTGTCCCTAGAAACTACACTATTACCTGGAATGTTAGAAAATTATATATTATGGAGCAATGGAACACATAAAATATTGCAGAAATATAAACACAGAAAACACATAAAACAAGAGAGACACAGATATACGTGGTTCACCCAGTTTGGGCTACGTCCATGGAGAAACAGCCAGTCCTTCTTTTATTATATTATCCAGCAAACTAAAGAGATACAACCTATAGCAGATCCGTTGTAACACCCTCTTCGCTCTCAATATCCTCTCTCTTCCTCACTCAGAATACAGATATACATAGACGCAATACAATTTCCTCATATATAGTGAGGGGTTGCCTTCTAGGGGAAAACATAACTACTACTGTTAGATCATCCGCCTAATGAACGGCCCAAATTGACTAAAAATTACTAGACTATTACAAGGCAATTTTACATCTATTTTTTAGCTTCGGGGGCAGTGCTAGCCCCGGGACCCCCCCGCATGGAGAGGTGTACAATCTTCCTGGGGTATACATCCGACTAAGACCTTTGAATACAGAAGATAATCAGGATCCAAACCCAACATGGAAAGGAATTGCAAGAAACCCCACCTCTAGTGCTCAAAAAATTCTAAAACTTTATATATCAGATCCTTGTCAAAAACATAGAAAAACCCAGAAAGGCTTTAAGTTGAATCCAACCTCCCAAATTCGGCCTCCAATATGCCTTACGCAATCCTGAGCAATTCTACATTGTCTGCTGCAAAGATACGGCTGAAAACCCCACCTCTGGTACTCAAAAAAATATGAAACTTTATGTTTGGGATCCTTGTCAAAAACCCAGAAATGGTTTGGTCGATTTTGAACTTTCAAAATCGACCTCCAATATGCCCCCAGGCCTTCAAAACTGTACCAAAACATGGCCTGCAATAAACCCCAAAGAAATCCTCCTACAGTCTCATGAAAATGCAGCAATCACTTCTCCAAATATTTCCCTTGACCTCCACGGTAAAGTTCATCCTCAAACACTGATACTCTACCCCCCACGAGAACACCCAGTGATGCCTATGCACTGGAACAAGAAGTGCGAAAATCACCCTATGAAGTAGCACACTCTTCCATCTCCAAAACTTCTCCCAAATCCAAACAATCCTCCTATGCATGCTCTTCGAAAAATCTTTCACCCAAACTCCTCTGCAAGAATCCACAAGAAAACTCAACCTCCTCTTCACTATGTCTTCCAGTAATATGCACCACCTGGAGATGGATGTAATCATTGGGAATCACACTGAGATCCTCCTCCTAAAAAAATAAAAGAAAACCTTCCTAGGGTGGCACTCGAAGTCCCCCAAAGAAAGGGTGAGCTCTTCACTTGAAGAACTCGTGCTGAAAATCAAGTGACTCGGGTAAGCAGCTTGAGTGACCAAAGAGAAATCAATATTACCAAAAAGATGAAAGAATGAGATGACGATAGTTACCTTCCTTATATAGATTTCATGGAGCACTTTTCCCTCCAATTTGTCCTCCGTCATCGGCCCTCACTTAACCACCATAATGAAAAACTTAACCACCTCCATGCAAATCGAACTAGGGAGTGCGTAACTTAACTACAACACAAATAACTTTTCCTAAGTTTAATCTCCTAATAAAATCAAATGGGGTCCACTAGCTCCAAAACTGGCCCCATAATACAAAAAATAATCTTGTTCCAAAATGATTTAGGAAGGGAAATGACATTCATCCCCTCCCAAATGTTGCTTGTCCCCAAGAAACTTTGATGTCGGATGCTCAAGTATGTGCTCACCCTCCCAAGTAGCATCCTCATCTGGCAAGCTCCACCAGTAAACCAAAAATTGCTTGTTCTCAAATAGTGTCTGAACAAGCACCCTCTCTGATTGTGGATCCCCACTCTCACTGCAAACTTCACCAGGGTTCCAAATATGACATTGGATCTTCCCTGATCGTTGTACTATCCTATAGTGAAGGAGTCCCTCGATACTAGGATCCCAAGCCAACTTGATCAATGTGAAGCACCCCTTGCTTCACTCACTATACTGCCAGATGGGGGCGTTAGAACCCCTATGTCTACTACCAAAATGTAGAGCATCCTTACGATGTGAAACTCCATCCAAATCCTCATGAAGCTGCCCTATCGAATAATCCACCCCATGCACTCTGATTGTGGACCCCTGAAGATATAACTCAATCCCTGTGCGAATGAATCCTCTCATACATGAGCTCCTCCTACAATCCTCTTGTTGACCATCTTGCCATGCTAATGAAGTCTCCCATGCCATCAGTAAATCATGGAAACCAAATGGAAGATCTAGATGACTCTCCCTTGTAGAAACCCGCTCAACTCTACAGGTAGCTGAATTTTTCAACCCTGTTATGCTAGAATCCCCAACCCGTCAGTGAAGGAACCTATCTTGCTGACATCACGACACTTTGGTAATGACTGACTTCCTAGCATTCTCATACCAGAGCCTTCTCTCCCATAATTGACCTGAAAATGAGATCTTAGACTAATGTTATGGTATTACAGACTCATGTGCATGGATTTGCCTATATTACTTAGTGCAACGGATCGATAAGATTGTGAATAATATAGATAATGAGGCAGTTAAAGATATCTAACAAACACACACACATAACACAACAAGATAATCAAGGAGTTCACCCAAAACTCCTGAGCTACGTCTCCTGGTCCAGCCTTCAGTGGTGACCTCTCTATTATGTCTTCAAGAGGAGAGTTTTACAAAAGTGAGCTCAATTTGAGTCTCAACACAACATATACAAAACAACAAGAGTTTACTTGAATTCCTCAAGTCTCTCTAAGTACACAAACTCTCCCTTTCGCTCTCTGTCTCAGCACTACTTGCTTTTGTCTCTGTCATTCTGTGGCTTTTAAGCTAATCGGCTTTGTCAGTTTGTTTTCCCTCCCGGGCTCTCTGGCTTCTGGCCTCTGTCTATTCAAATCCCCTATTAGTGTTAACCAATCATGGTATAATGTCTTCAGGTATGGTGGGCACCTGTTATGAAACAGAAGGGACCATCGGCACTTTAGAAATCCCCAAAACAGTCGTTCTCTGTTTACATAGAGAATACACAGAAACACTGTAAAAAATTCACCCAAATGCCTTTTCTCAGACCTGAAATATTATCAATTCTACCCTATAATCCTTTCGGATCTGTCTTTGGGCATTATCGCAAGTGATCGTTGATCCAACGATTTTTATTGATTTCGGGTGGCTAACGCGCACAGAGGTTACCCGCCCGAAAAGGCGGTTTTCTCTCTCCGATGCCTAGCCACGTGTCGGCCAGTGTATGGGCTCGGGTGGAGCTTGGCCAATACCACTTACCGCCTAAGGCCTGCCCGAAATCCCACTCATTACAAAACTCAAAACATATGTCGTTGCGTATATAAACCCTTTCGGGTCCATTTTATCTCCCCATTCGCATTCCCTTTGATTTTCATTTATTTAACGAAAATGCGAATTTACACAAAAAAAACCCCTTTTCATGGAACTCAAAAGATATATATTTTGGCCTATAAGACCCGCCGGGTCTGGCTTTATCACAAGTTGCATGTATTGGCTCCGCTCCTCTGTATTGTCGCAATGTGATATATCTCAATCGCATATCGCATAGTCCTCAGGCCCCGGTAGTCCTTCTACGTGTGTATTGTGATTTGATGGCACGCAAGTAGATCTGGACTGTTGATCTACGTGCATAGATCAATGACTCTCATTTAATTGCGATTTCTCATAAAGCTGCTTCCAATGGACTCCGCTTGCCACCTCCAATTGCAATATGCCAATCGAATTTGGACCGTTGATTAGCAAGATCCGACGGCTCCTGTGCATCGTTCTTTTGACCTCCAATAGCTCTGGTTTTCACTCCCGATTGTGTTTTCCGCCATTTTTAAAGGTTCATCATCTGCGATAGTTTTTGGTCTTTGAAGACTTAGAGGGTTTTTATGATCCATTTTGGATCATGCCTTCCCACTGAAAAAGCTTTTGGACCACCAAAAGTTGGTTTTTAAGCATCAATAAAGTGAGGATATAGCTTCCTCACTTGCCCAATCTCTATCCATTTTGCACTGCTTGGTTTTGAACCTTTGAGTCCAATTCTCAGGTACTCAACATCCCCTCTGCGCGTAGTTCTCACCTTCCTATCCAGAATTGTGTCTTCCTGCAACTCATTGAGATACTCAAGCAATAGATCATCAATAGAAGGCAACTAACTTTTCTCTTCAGGATCTTCAATCAATGAAGGTCCATATAGTCTCAAGTTCTCTACATTAATGACTAAAAAGATATGCATATAGGCTAGAAAATCAAGGCAAAAATCGTTTTCACCAATTTTCTCAAGTATATTGAAAGGCCCATACCTTATTGGCTCCAGCTTCTTACCTTCACCTTGCATTCTATCTTTGCTGAGGTACAACTAGACTCGATCACCAACTTGGAAGCTATGTTCACTCTGATGCTTGTCATGCCTTGCCTTATACTTGGCCTGGCTTCTTTCCAGCTATTCTTGTAATGCCTGGTGAATTTCTTGGATCTGTTCAATGAACTTGGTTGCTTTGTCCACATCACTGTGTCCATCAACTGTTATCTCTTTACTAAAGACAAAATCCAAGGGATACTTTGGTGTAAAACCAAAACAAGTCTCAAAAGGAGATCTCTGTGTAGAAGAGTGCTTGGCACAGTTGTAAGCATGTTGCACATAACACAAATGTTCATCCCAAAGCTCGGGATGCTTGCTGTAATAGCCCCTAAGCAACTGGATCATTGTCCTGTTGACCACCTCTATTTGACCATCTGTTTGTGGATGAAATATCGTGCTCTTATTTAGTCTGGTATCCATTAACTCCCATAGACTTGAGCAAAACTTCCCAACAAATCAGGAATCTCGATCAGATACAATAGAAGTGGGTAACCCAAAGTGAACCCATACATGCTGAAAGAACAACTTCATTGTTTGTTCAACTCTAATCTGCTTGTTACAAGGTATTAAAATACACATTTTGTTGAACCTACCCACAATAACATATAAATAATCATGACCTTTTCTACATTTTGGCAATCCCCCAACAAAATCCATGGAAACACTTTCCCAAAGACGAGAAGGAACTGGAAGTGGAGTGTACAAGCCTAGTTTTCTATTGATGGGCTTGCTTTTAGCACACATGATACACCCTTTAATATATCTAGAAACTGTTTCATGCATTCTTGGCCAGTAACAGAACCTTTGCAACTGTTTTACTTACACCAAAATGACCTGATATTAGAGAAGTATGTGCTTCTAGGATTATGTTAACTCTTTCAGTTAGAAATTGTTTCATGCATTCTTGGCCAATAACAGAACCTTTGCAGCTGTGCAACTGTTTTACTTACACCAAAATGACCTGATATTAGAGAAGTATGTGCTTCTCAGATTATGTTAACTCTTTCAGTTTGAGGAATGCATAACTTTCCCAAATGATATAAGAGTTAGTCCTTAACATGATAATCCAATTCTTCTACTTGTTTTCCATGACTTAAGTTGCATATACATCTTTAAAATCTACATCTTGGGCATATTGTTCAATGTAGCTTTCATGTAATACTGAGTTATGCTTAAGTATAGTAGATGCATTTATGATTGGTCTTGATAGCATATCTGCAATCTTATTGTGTATGCCCTCCTTATATCTAATGACAGGATGAAACTGCTGTAGAAAACCCATCCACCTATAGTGCCTTGATTACTGCAATTTAGTTTGTGAGTGCAAATATTGAAGTGGTTGATGATCTGTATGTATAATTGTTTCTTTGCCCATTAGGTA
>APFE031485156.1:0-16000 GCA_000404065.3 Pinus taeda | reverse complement strand
ATATGGCGTGCGACCTCTAGCGCTGTCTCCTTTTTCTGTTGTTCCTGAAGCCTTGGAGCTGCTGCCCTCTTCACTATTACTGGAAGTTCGTCCTCTACGATAGGACTGTCCTCGTCGTCTGCCAGTTCCACGTCCTCTCCTAACATTCTGTTTTCTGGTGATCTTCTCCTCTGCCTTCATAGCACTCTGGTAGGCTTCTTCTGTATTTTTCAGGGAAAGAACGCTGATTTCATCCAATATTTCCAATCTCAAACCATTTACATACCTTGCTGTTTTCTCCGGGGTGTCCTCTGTGTAACCAGCTCTTAAATTTACCTGGTAGAATTCTTCCGTATACTCTCTAACTGTCATCCCTTTTTGCCTCAAAATCTGCACTTGCCGGTGTAGTGTAATCTAGTAATCCTTAGGCAGAAATCTACCTTTCAGCTTGGCCACCATCCTTGACCATTTCTTTATTGGCAAATTGTTCATCCTTCTTCTTTTTGCTTGGACAATGTCCCACCACACGGCTGCATGTCCTTTCATCTTTGTTGCAGCGAACTTAACTCTCTGGTCCTCACTGACCTCTTCACACTCAAAATACTTGTCCAATTCGTTGATCCAGTCCAAGAGTACTTCTGTGGACAAGCTGCCATCGCAATTTGGGATCTCTGGTTTAGGCTTGCTGCTAGCCAGTAGGACCGACCTCAATAATCTCATCTCTCGCCCTTCTTCATTTGATCCCTCTATTGTAACTATGGCTTGTTCTTCGCTGTCATCTCCTACCTCTGAATCCCTTCTCCTTCCTGCTTCAACTGCCTCCAAACGGGCAGTAAGGATCGTTATTTCTTCTCTCAGTCCTTCATCTACTGCTCTGCGCACAACTCTCCCAAGTCCTCTTCTTCCAACTTCCATGTCTATCCTCACAATTTCAATTTCCTGCTCTGATACCACTTGATTGGTCCAGCCCCCTCTTTACAGTTAATAAATGGATATAGATTAATATGAATGATTTCGTCGGTGATCAACTATGTGATTAAGTTAATCAAAGGTTGATTACAATGATTAGCACAAACATTTTTACTCCCGATCTTTATTGCTCATACCAGCACCATTGGATGTAGGACATGTGTCCATTCCTCGGTAATCACACTCCCACCTTGGTTAATGACCCACAAACCCTATTCTCTCGGTCATTTGTGCATTGTTCTGTTGGTGGTTCGAGGGTTTTACTGTCTATTCTTCTAGTGCGATTTCGCTGTGGGAATATGCTGCTACTGTTGCTTTTGCTCGACCTTGACCTGGTTATATGCTCGGCTCCACCGGTTGGTAAGTAACGCTGTTCTCTGCTTTCTTTTTTTCCCCTCTCGTTCCTCTGCCTTGGCGCTTGATATACCCTACTACTCTATGCAAAATACGCTTGTTTTGGAGGGTTTTTTAGTCTTCTGAATATTGTCTCAGCTGCTCGTTTCGCTTGACTGTAGTGACTGTTCCTGGTCTCGGTTTATTTAATTCAATCGCTCTCGAATTTCACTGGTCATGTTGCACTGTTGCATTGGCAGGTTGTGGTCTCGGGGGTCTACAGCTTCAGCTTCTTCCACAAAAATGAAAGTAAGTTATTGTTCTATGCCATCATCGTTTTCCACTTGTTACGCTCTTGACTGACTCAGTTGCTCCTTTGTGAGCAGAGGGACCCTTGGGTGACCGCAACCTCGGTGTCATATCTCATCACTCGTAAGTCCCGAACCCTAAGCTTCTGGTATTTTCTTTCCTCGATTCTTTCCTTCCTTCCACGCAATGCTTACACTCTGTTTTGGTGGATTATTGCAGGTGGGTTCATTCTGTTGACCCTGGCTTCTACTCTGTCGCGTGCTGGCAAAACCCGAGTAGGGTATCTCCTTATTAACTTGGTTTATTTGCTTTCTCGTGTCGTCGCCGGCTTAAAACATGCCTTGGCTAGTTTTAGGCGCAGAATCTCGTGTTTGTCCGGCGTGATGTAATTGTAGTCCTCAGGATTGCATTATTACAGTTTTTGGGTTGTGGCCATAGGGTTTACAAGTTATGCTTTTTCAACCCTTCTCTATGATGCACTTATTGGACTTGAACGACGTTAATTTCAGTATGGAATGTAATGTATATTTGACAGAGATTATATGATTACTTTTTGTGAATAAATGAAAGGGTTCCATTGTCACGAAATACCTGTGTTGTTGGTTTCTATCGTTGGTGTGCGGAACTTGTGCGTTATCCAAAAATTTCTTTCGCTCGTTTCCTTTAGTTGGTCTGGGACTAATCGTCCACGTCTTTGTAGTTTCTCGAGTTCTTACACTTACAAAGTCTTACTGTCTGTCGGCCTGTTAAGTTAATGAAAATAGAAAAAACACGTATGTGCTGTAGAATAGAAATAAAAGAATTTGCTTTTACTGTGTTAAGCAAATCAACATAAAAGACTGTAGATGGACAGTTGTGGGATGTCGAATATAACTTCTGTGTGCTCAGATATTTCTATTATTTTTCTCTTTCCAAAAGTCGAACCTATTACAATGCATTATGTCTCATTTTGAATGATTTTGGAAAACAATTTCTCTTAACTGATCTTAGTCACATTTGATGGTTTGTTTTCAGTTCTAAAACTCTTTATTTTTCCTACACTATGATTTGTAAAGGATAACACGATAAATAAAAACAATAAACTACAACAGTTCATTTAATTCAACTTTTATCTTCCTAAATACTACTTCTCTAAGAAATTAAAATAATAAAAGAAATGAAATTAAAGTATTCACTTGAAATTTCCTCCTCAGTCCTCTCAGAGACCAAATGACCCTCTATCATGATGATCTGCTTCAGCTAGATGCTCCTGCATCATCTAGAGCGTTGTCCAAGACTCTCCCTCTCTCTCTCTCTCTCTCTCCCTCTCTCTGAGTTACTTCCCATGTGTTCGAGCTCGCTTCAGTTGCATGTTCATGTATTGATCCAACCCGCATTCCAACAAAATTTCCACTTACACATTCGTTGACTAAGCTCAAGGTGTTTCCTTTACAAATGCCATAAAAAATTGAAAGCGCAAACAACATGTTCACTAACAGTGTCATTGAAAATCCTAAGAAGTTGCATTTGATCCAACAATCCAGCCATGTTTTCAAAGGAAACTTCATATATAACCTTGTGCATTTACTATCTAGCATGAAATTTCCCATAAGTCCCATTTTTCATCTCCTTATCTCTAAAGACAACAAGTCGTTTATTTCATATGGAAGTTTAATAGCACGCAAAGCAATATGTCCACATCTATAACATTTGGATTTCTTTTGTACAAACTTACAAGAAAAAATATCAATAAAGGTAGACATCCAATAACTAAAACTCTTTCCAGAGATAAATGCCTTTCTCTTTCCTCCCGTCATCAATCAATCATGCTACAATACTTATGAGCGTGCTTCTTCCAATCCCACATGCGTTTCTATGGAATTAATTATAACGTGGTAGAATTTTATTCGAGGGCAGGTAATTCCCTAACCACGTTTGAAAGAAAGAGCGTGTCATGAAGAGTTGTTCTTCCTGCATTGTTCATAGTTTCCTCTGTTATTTTGAAACATTTAGGGTTATAACCAACATTTCCCTTACGTGGTTATCCTCTCTTCGAAGGAGCACACGATTTCTTTTTTCACAGCAAGATAGAGTGTAAGGTAAAGTATAATGGACATTGGAATGATCAGAGGATTGAAGGATTTCTCACTATGCCACATGATAGAAGAAGACGCAGGAGAGGCTCAACCTATCACAAGGGAAGAGCCTATGGCGGTAATTCCCGGCTTCAGAATAGGGTTGTTGTGTTTGTAGGTGACTACCTTGAATAAATCACTGAGTAAATTGAGGAGGAACTATCGATATTGGAAAGGGAGGCATCCTCTCGGAGAAGGTCTCTTTCTGACACAGAAGGGAGGGCTCAGTGGGATAGTTGGATTCGAGATACAAGGAAATCAAGGAGGAGAGAGAATGAGTAGATGCGCGTGATTAACCTCCATTGTCAAATGAAATTCCTTATGGGTGAGGAGCTCCTCGATAATCAAGATGTAAGGAGGGATATAATATAGAAGGTGGATCATATGCATTGCCACCTCACACATTCTAATTGAAGGTTGACTTCAATCAACACGAGGCTCGCATGGATCGAAACACATCTTGTGATTCCACCACCAACCCCATGACCCCCGACTACACCAACATATCCTATTCCCAAAGATGGATCAAACTCTCGTCCCACTTCCTAAGTTAATGATGTTTGTTTACGCAGAGTACAAAATTCCTCTTTCGAGTGTTCATGGACATGATAATATAGAGCAACATTTATATGTTTTTATGTTTAAGTCTACTTATGTGAGATATGGTCGGTCACTTATGGCCCTCTGTAGGGACCAATTTTGGGTATGGTCGAGTCTCCGTGTCAGGAGACTAGAAAGACATGTGTATGATGTAAAAGCTTTAACTTGTGGAAATACATCTCACCTTAAAAGAAAAAAAAGAAAAACATGATTTTAGCACAAATATAGATACATATAAATGTGAATTTTTACATCAATCATATTACTACTATACATGCATTTAAAATATTACGCTACTTTAATTTTACCATACAACTCATTTACTTCAGGTGTTTTTCATAAACACAAGTTAATAAAAGTCCTTCAAACATAAATAGAGAAATTAAAACTACCTCTTGTTATATATCGCTTAGTTTAAATAGGTTATACATAATCTATTTTAAATTTTGAAGATCAAATATAAGTCGAACGAGCACAACTCTATCTTTATTGATATATATTCTATATAATACAAAATCACACAAACAAAATAAACTAACTATTTTTGAATCTTATCACGAAAACAAAAACAAAAAAAATCATCATTATCATATATATTAAAAAAATGAATTTAATTAGGGAAAGGAACATATTGGCTATAATCATATTCATATATCCTTCGAAATGGAAAGAGCTCTCGAATCCCTTGCAGTGGCTAGGGTTTCACCCAAAACCCTAGTCGCCCAATCTTTGCTTTATTTGCATGGATTCTCTCGAGATAGTTCAATGGCAAATACATATTTTTCTTTTGCATGTACGGTTAACAATCAAGCTATCTCTTCTCGAGTTTCATACAAGATAAGTTTTCCCTTTACATTCTTCTAGACGAGGAAGCTTTAGAATTTGAAAATTATTTTTCAAGGAATGGTTTGGTTTGCACGTTTCATGGGTTATGGTCGCGGCTTGTCGATCTCCTTAAATGGGTCTCTAAGACATGGAATCCCCTTTCGATGGACAAGCTCAATATTTACCCTATGGCACGAGGTTTCTTCACTGTGGTTTTCGAAACGATTGGAGACAAGAAGGCTACATGTGAAGCTCGAAGATGGTTTTGGGGGAGCACTAGCCTCTCCATTCAGCAATGGTGTTGAGCTTTCGATCCTTTCACAAAACATATTTCTTCCACCCTAGTTTAGATAAGAATGTGGAACCTTTCCTTGGATTTTTGGAGTCACACATAGCTTTCCTCCATTGGGAACGTGGTGGGAAAATTCTATCGTGGCTGTCATATTAATAAAAGTGAAAAAAAAAAATGCAACGCGACTATTTGTGTGGGGATGGAATTCAACAAGGGTTTTCGAGGAGAGCTTTATTTGATGGCTCCAAACTATGTTTGGGTCCAAAAGACCGATTATGGGAACATCTCATTTCGATGTAGAGAATGCTATGAAACACCACATGTAATTAAAAGTTGCCGCAAGAATCCTCAGAATAAAGAAAGAACCCCAAAGGCCCAAATGATGGGAAGGTGCACAAGGTGGCCACTATATGATATTTAAAGAAGAAGACCTTCACAGAAAGAAAGAACGAGAAGACATGAAAGAAGCACATTGAGTGCAAGAAACTGCAGTGGGCGCAAAAGTATTTAAGAACCGAAATTCACTTGCCAATGTGGATCCTCCTCTTGCTAATGAGGATTCCTTGAATGCAACTTTCGTAGAAAAACAAAAAAACCCTCTTGGAGAATGGATTACCTATCTTGCTGAAGTGAAAATTATGGGGCACATAAGGTGGATGACAAATATTTGAGGAAAAATACCTTAAAGTACCTTGCATTTAAGGAAGAACCACTAGCTGGAATTTACAAAAAATGTGCATTGGATTCAAGTTGGGAAGAAAGGGAAAAACAAAAATCTCCAAGAAACACAAGAAGTCATTCTAGATCAAAATAGAAATATAAGGGAAAATGGAATGTAAATATGTTGGTAGTTTGGGGGTTTTTTGGAAAATATTTAGTTGGGAAGGGATTGAAGCATTTGTTTGATGGGGAACTAGTTGGAGGGTTTGGGCTGTGGTCAATCTCAAAAGCAGGAGGAAGAGTGGAAAATGTAAAGGTTTTGGCCTTACAATATGGATTTTTTTCAACACAAATCTCTATAACGTCACATTGAAAAAATAAATAAATTCAATTATATATTACTTACAAGTTACGATAAAATTAGATTTTAATAAGAAACTTCTACTTTTAAAATTAAGGGTAGAGAGATGGCCAATCTCATCACAAATATTGGGGGGATATCTAAATGGTGTAGGGACAACACAAATTAAGACTCTGGAAGAGGCCAAAAGGAAGGGTAATACAAGGAGTAAAGCAAGCCCGGGATAAATTAATCTAGAACAACACATTAGAACATAATACCTTGGGTAGGATAGGGCTTCAAACAATTTCCAACAACCACTAGTGGGTAACCTCAACCACTCCTAAACATTGCGCTGCATAGTGGACTATATCCAATACAATCAAGACCAATAGAAATGTGTGCACTAAAAGGATAGTTAAATTCACTAACTCCAAACTTGAAGAGGGCGAGCTCAAAACAACAACAACAACAACAACTCTAGAAGAAGCCACGATTTCCAATGACAAGTCTCATTGGCAGAGTCAAAGTTACCCATTAATTGCCCATCTCTAGCCCCAAACTACTAATCCATAGACTAGTCCAAAGAACAAACAAAACTAAACCAATTCCTAGTGGCTACATGAAACTCGCTGTGCACAAACCCCTAGATGTTGAAAGACCCCACAAATAATCCCACCTACTAGGAGGGAAGCATGTAAGACATCATAAAACAAGTTGAGAGAGACTACAGTGAAGACTTTCCATATTCTTCAACTTAACAAGAAATGCTCACATGTTTGTGAATAGGTTGGGTTGGCCACCCCACCAACCCTCTTGAATTGAAATATGAAGCAATGAGGTGGTGAGCTAGCCTCCGAACCTTATGGGCACTCTTGATATCCACCTCCATGAGGGGATAAAACAATGGTCATTAATATGTACAAACAAATAATTTTAATTAAAATAATCAAATTATATATTTATTATATCTAAAGAGTTCATGAAAAATGTGAAAGTATTGGGGAAAGCATCAATTTAAAAGTATAGAATTAAATGTGTCACAATCAAATACATTTTTATTTTTTTTACAAGTCACCCCCTACACATCAAATTTCAATGTATTTAAATTATTTCAAAATACACAAATTCTACACACATGTATTCAGCGTAATTCAAAACACATGTAATATAGCATACAAGACTCTCGACATAATTAGTTAAAAATTAAAGCATGTCAATAAAAACTCACACATTTTTATTATTATTATAAAGAAATAGAGTTAAATACACAATATAAACCTATAATATCATACAAATAAAATATAAAATTTTAAAATTTTGACATCAAATTTCTAAGTACTTACATTAATTCAATAGAAAGCATTAATTTATTATATCTAAAAATTTCATGAAAAGATCACACTATTGGGGTAAGCATAAATGAATATATAATTTCAAATTATAGAATTGAATGTCATACAATCAAATGAGATTTGTTTTTTTACTAGTCACTCCCAAAAACATCAAATTTCAATGTATTTGTATTATTTTGAAATACAAAAATCCTACACAAGTGTATTCAAATTAATTCAAAATACATATAATATAGCATACAAAAATCACATTAGGATAAATTAAAAATTTAAACATTTCAAGGAAAATTCACCCATTCTTTTTATAAACAAATGTAGTTTAATATACAATAAAATAAATCATAATATCATTAAAAATGCAATACAATTTTCTTAAAAAGATCAAACTATTGGGGTAAGCATAAATGAATATATAATTTTAAATTATAGAATTGAATGTCATACAATCAAATGAGATTTGTTTTTTGCCAAGTCACTCCCAAAAACATCAAGTTTCAATGTATTTGTATTATTTTGACACAAGTGCATTCAAATTAATTCAAAATACATATAATATAGCATACAAAAATCACATTACAATAAATTAAAAATTTAAACATTTCAAGGAAAATTCACCCATTCTTTTTATAAACAAATGTAGTTTAATATACAATAAAAAAAAATCATAATATCATTAAAAATACAATACAATTTTTTTAAAAAGATCAAACTATTAGGGTAAGCATAAATGAATATATAATTTTAAATTATAGAATTGAATGTCATACAATCAAATGAGATTTGGTTTTTTACAAGTCACTCCCAAAAACATCAAATTTCAATGTATTTGTGTTATTTTGAAATACAAAAATCCTACACAAGTGTATTCAAATTAATTCAAAATACATATAATATAGCATACAAAAATCACATTACAATAAATTAAAAATTTAAACATTTCAATAAAAATTCACCCATTCTTTTTATAAACAAATGTAGTTTAATATACAATAAAAAAATCATAATATCATTAAAAATACAATACAATTTTTTTAAATGTTCGTTTCTCCAATTTCCAAGTGCTTACATTATTTTAAACATTTGTAGAACACACACTGCTAATTTATTATATCTAAACTTCTTTTCACAAGTCAAACCCCCAAAACATGAAATTTCAATGTATTTTAAATTTAAAGTTGAAATTAATTCAAAGTAAATATAAGATGACATAAAAATTCACTAGTGAATTAACTAAGAAATTAATTCAAAGTAGATCTAACATGACATAAAAATTCACTAGTGAATTAACTAAAAATTTAAACATTTCGAGAAAATATCAAGCAATTTTTTTTTAAGATATAGTTTAATATACAAATCAAATTAGAATATCATACAAACGCAATACAAATTTTTTAAATGTTTTGAGTATAAAACCTCAAATTTCCAAGTGCTCTCATTATTTTAAACTATTGTAGAAGAAAGAGTGTTTATTTATTATATCTAAACATTTAATAGAAAAATGTGAAATTATTGGGGAAAAGATTGTTGAATATGCAATTTAAAATTATAGAATTAAATGTCATACAATCAAATACATTTTTTTTTTTTAACAATTCACTTTACTAAAACATCATATTTCATATTTCAAAAATTATCTTAAAATACACTCATTTTACACAAGTATTCAAATTGATTCAAAATATAGTTAATATTCCACACATAAATAACAAGAGAATTAATTAAAAATTTAAACATTGTAAGAAAATATCCCACATTTTTTTTTAAATGTGAGTGTCAAGTTATTATATCTAAACATTTTAGGAAAAATCTTAAAGGTACCAACTCAAAGGATAGGTGGATATGCAATTTAAAATTACATAATTAAATGTCATACAATCAAACACATTTTTTTAACAAGTCACTCCCCCAAACATCAAATTTCAATGTGTATTTAAATTATTTTAAAATACACAAATTTCAAAAGTGTTCAAATCAATTCAAAATATATATAATATCCCATACAAAAATCACAACACAATTAAATAAAAATTTAAACATTTCAAGAAAAAATAACACATCTTTTTTTTATAAACAAATATAGTTTAATATACAATATAAAATTATAACATCATACAAACACCAATTTTTTTATTTTTTTTCAACTGTCCATGTCTCTCAAACATCAAATTTTCAACTACTTTCATTATCTTATGCTATTGTAAAACATAAATTGTCAATTTATTATCTCTAAACATTTCATGAAAAATCAACCAGTATTGGTGAAAGCATAGCTTACTATGCAATTGAAAATTATAAAATTTAAATGTGATACAATCAAATACATTTATTGAATTTCAATATATTTAAATCATTTTAAAATACACAAACTCTATACACTTCTTCAAATTAATTCAAAATACACATAATATACAATACAAATCACAACAGAGTTAATTAAAAATTTAAACTTTTCAACAAAAATTCACACATTCTTTTAAGAAACAAACATAGTTTTAATATATAATATAAAATTATAACATCATACAAACACAATTCACCATTTTCTTTTTAAACTTTCATGTCTCTCAAACATCAAATTTCCAAGTACTTGCATTATTTTAAACTACTTTAAAAACACACAGTGTTACACTTGTAACCAAATACAAACAACACATTACAAACAACACATCATTTACTTAAAACATGAACATGGTACAAAATAGGACACTAAATATATAAAAACATGTAAATGAAAAGTTTTTTGTTTTATATAAATTTTAGAATTTAAAATCAATGGAAAAAAATTAGTTTCTTTATGATATTTAATTTTTACTAGGTTTGTAATTTAAATGTACATCTTAATCAAACACAAATAATTTTAATTGCTATTGGTGTATATAAATATGTGCCTACAACCATCAAATTTTAAAATGTGAAACTCAAAATTAAATACCAAACAAAGGGCAAAAACCTTTAAAAGCAATTATGAAAATGTAAACACTGTTTGTATAAATGTTCAAGTTTTGAAAGTTCATTATTATTAATTATATGGAATTTTAACATGTTCATTATTATTAATTATATGGAATTTTAACATGTAGTTGTAGGGACCAGTCCAAAATCAAGAGTTAATTTTAAATTCTATTTTAGCATTGTCATTAACATATATCCAAACTTGAAATTTTATAACATGGGAAATAAAATACACTATTAAGTTTTAAAATGCAAGGCGATTAGGATTATTAAAATCTATCTATAGATATAAATATAGTTTAATTAAGAAATTGAAAATTTGTCATTAAATATTTGATGAAAAAACCAAACATTTATAAAATAAAATGCTATAAAATACAATATAAATTTATAAATTCATGTCTAGAGGGTAAAAAAATGCAATGTGTATTTAGATTAACTTGAAACATAAAAAATGCATAAAAAAAAAAAACAAGAACAAGGATCATCATAATTAAAAATTAAGCCACTCTTCCATATAAAGAAAAAAAACAAAAGGAGGGGGAAAATTCTTAGTAGAAGTATAGTTCAATTTACAATTATATACTTGGATATCATACAATGTAGTGAAAATGGATGTAAATTAATTTCAAATACAAATTACCCATCTAAAACTCATCATTATAATATGTTAAAATAAAAATTAGATAACAATATAATCATTATATTTGAAAGTTCCATACAAAAATCACATGCTTAGTTGTGTAGAACATCAGAAGTATTTAAATTATTTTGATAAAACAAAAGTAGAAATTAAATATCATATGAATGCAATAAAAGTATGTGTTTTTCAAACATCATTTTTTCAATGGTTAAATAAACTTAAATAGAGAGTGTTATGTGGATAGCCTTATACACACAGCAAAAACAACAACAACATAACATTTGACATTACCACTAACACTACACAACAAAACACAAATATATAGATTCAAGCTTCTATTTACAATGTTCTCCTTTATTAAATATATAGCCTATTGTAGAAAGTTCACAAATGTAGTTTCATGAATGTCATTAGAGTTTGTAACTTTGTGTATAAGCATCAAATTTCAAGTGGTGGAATTGAAAATTAAATTGTACAAGTGTCCAATTCATCAAACATTGAAATTTTTGGATGTGATTTTCATGAATGTGGTTGGCATGTAAAAAATGTAAAAATGTGCTTGTATAGATTTTAGAACTTTGAAAATTAGTTTCTATTAAACATGCAATTGTAGATTTATCAAACATGGAATTTTTTTAATGTAATCTTTCAAGTGTTATTATTTAAATGCTTGTCATCAGATATACATTTTGAGATGGGAAATTGTAATTATACACATCCAAGTTTTAAAATGCAGAAATTAAATTTTGAAATGTGAGGTTGAAGTTAAAGATATCAAAAGTTTTTATATGAAAATTAAGGTAATATTTGCTAGCAATTTATCTTAAAATTTATATAGAAAAAAAAAACTTCATTTAAAAATAATAATATTTATTATAATCTTTAGAGTTCAAAATAAATAATTTAAAAAATTGTTATTATAAAATGATGGCAGAAATAAATTTAAGATTAGAATTTTAAAAACCCAAAGCATAGAAAAATAATAAAAAACATAAAAACTAAATCCCAAAACTTGAGAAACACAATAAAAACATATACTCCTCCATGATAGCTTTGGCCATGGCTATCCATGAAGGTTTTGAGAAGGGCCAAACCCCTCTCTAAACTAAAATGCTTTATTGTATATCTATTATAGTTTTCTTCCTTTTCCCTGTTTACATTAATATAATATAACTGTCTTAACCTCTACTTCCTACTTCTATATGATTTGGGCCTTCCATCAACCTTCCTCTACTTGCTACTCCTATATGATTTGGGCCTTCCATCAACCTCCCCTCTGCATGTACCTTGTCTGGGACAATGCTTCACTCTTGTAAAGAACATTTTCCATATATCTATTTCATATCACAAGAGAATAAAATATTTAGTAGCAATTTTATTCTCCATTAATAAAAACAAAAGCAATTACTTAAATATTCTTTCAAATCTAACTGTTATGCTATTGATCCAAATAGTGAATTGAATTACATTCTTGTGAAGAAGTCCTTCTTACCTTCCTTCCAAATCCCCAAAAAGATGTTATTCTTTTGTAAAACCTTATTCCATATGTGCTCTCCTCCTCAGTCCATCTGTTTCATATCACAAGAAAGTTAAATGTTTAATAGCAATTTTATCTTTATACAATAAATACAAAATACAATTAATTAAATATCCTTTCAAATCCAATTCAAAATAAATTATTGTGATACACAATAGAAATCTGCCTTTTATAATTTTCCTACGGCATTTCACATTAAATCAAAAGTAATAAACTATAATATATATAAGTATACATGAGATTACCGAGAGCAGTAAAAGTAAAAACAAGCTAATAGAAATCCTTAAACAACTAAATATCCTCTCTTTTCTCACACAATATCAGCAACCTAAAGCCAAGCCCCCTAATAATAGTAACAGGAGACATCTTTTCTGGCTCACATCTACACCTCATACTTCAAAGTCACAACATAGCAAAAACATTTGTTGGCATATGTTTTGCAATTGGCATCTACTCTATTAGCTTTCCAAACAATTTTGATACAGAATGCTGGTATGATTTCAATTTAATTCACTTGACATGGGCATCCTTAGATGTCACTGCCATTTCAATTCTATTGGTTGGGCTGTAATCTCTGAAGCTGAAATAAAAAAACAAGCTTATATGGGCTACTGCCACAAAAATGTTCATAAATAAAAAACACACTTGTCTTAAAAAAAAAAACTTATATTAAAAAAACATACTTATATGGGTTACAGCCACAAAAATGTTCATAGTAGATTGATCAAGAGGGAATAAGAAATGCTAAACCTGCATGACACCATCGTGTCATTTCTAAGAGCTTGATTTTAGAAAAGGAGGAAATAATTCGCTTCAACTTTGACAAAATAAACTTGCCTACCCTCGACTACTCATTAGCACAAATCAAAAGACCTATTGCCAACCCAGAAGGGAAGCGCGTTGTCCCTCTGAGAAGACCTTGAGCAACCCTGGGCAAGAGGCAGAAGAGGTTATTGCACAGCCTATTACCTTAGTGAGTAGTACAGGCAAGAACAAAGCAAAATCCGGAACAGGGCTGCAGTTCCACACGAAGACGCCATGCCAAATTAAGTAACGACACTTAACATTTACCACCCACCTCACCTGCATTTTTTTAGGACCACGTGAGGAATGAGCTCTGAATTTTTTAGGGCCCTGTGAGGAATGTGTTCTGAAAACTATAGGGGTGACCACGTAAGTCTAATTAGGCAAACTAACGGCCCTTATTACCACAAGCTATTATAACCAACTGGTTCGTTTTTTTGCTGTAGGCCTCTATATCTACCTACCCGTGCTGGGCGCATTGCCTTAGTGTAAGCAAGGGCGCTGACCCTCACGCAAGTATTTGTTTCCATAGCTACGCCAACTGGGGTTGTGTGAGGATATATATTTGAAATAGAAGCATAACAGTGTGGGAGAACGAATGAATCTTGATAAACCCCAATTGTTTTAAAAAGGTTTTCATGGATCTAAATTTTATAAACCCCACTTTTTTTAAAAAGGTTTTCATAGATAGAAATTTTACACGATAAACCCCAGGTTTTCATAGATCTAAATTGTATGGGTTCCCGCTAAAAGCAAAAACAAAACAAACGCATACTCAAAAAGATAACCCTGTAAGCCTGTAACTATCCAAGAACATGGAATGAAAAAAAGCCTCGACGATTATTCCCAACTCTTAGACACAGTCTTGGATTACAATTATACCCAACTCTTAAACACAGTCTTGGAAATCCAAGGCATCAGAGATCATGAATTCATTAATGAACATTATAAAAGAAAATAAGCCTGTAACTATCCAAGAACATGGAATGAAAAAAAGCTCGACCACAACTCTTAGACAGTCTTGGATTACAATTATACCCAACTCTTAAACACAGTCTTGGAAATCCAAGGCATCAGAGATTACGAATTCGTTAAATTGAGTTGGAATACAGGGAAATTATAATGTATTTAAACCTTAGTCTCTTTTATTTATCAATAAATTGTTAATCAGGAAAGCCATAATTTAAATTCTCACCTACAATAGAAAAACCCATAACATACATTCTACAATTATTTGTTGAATCTGTAATTCTGCCTCTGTACTCCATGCCCAAACACAAAGTCAAAACAGGAAGTATTAGGAAAACAAATATGCATAATATAATGTTCCAAGCTCACACACAATTCCATTAATTCAGAACGTCCATTACAAAGCCATCCCAAAATATAAATAAAAAATAAGAAAATGCATACCTGTAGGATCCCATGTACTCTTCTCTTCTTTTTAGCATCATCCTCCCTCTAGCCCCAACCAACTATAGCGAACCTCCTCTCCTTCCTAGCCCCCACCAACTGGAGCCACTCTTGTCTCCCTCTCCAGAGACCGAAAAAAGAAAACAAAAACCAAGCCAAAACAAAAATTCAAAAATAAAAGAAAAACCAAAAACTCATGGAAAAAAATATACACAAGAAAAATTATTCGATTAAGCATGGCCATGATTGAAAAACAAAACAAGAAAACCAGAAAACAGATGAAATCATTTAACAAATTTAACTCTGAATTTTTCTGCAACCTAAAAGGCCCAGGCATGTCCAATTTCCTGCTCAGCCAACTCACAAACTAAATTCCAGGCACAGTATGGATCCGCGGATTGTGAAGCTCCACCGTAAAGGCATAATCCAAGAACAGTACCAAAATGTGAAAGCATAATCACGGAAGCGAAGGTGGAAAGCTCAAATGCCTCTCTCCTCTCAAATCCCGCGCTCCTCTGTGCATTTATTTCCTGCCATAAGGACAGGATGCCCAGCCTCGCCTCGCTTCAACTGCACAACCTCACAAATGCCGCCAGATTATACTAATTATATCCATATCGGATGGGATGGGATGAGGTGTCGGATGGGATATTTATGTTTTAGGGTTTTCATTTTATAAGTTTAAAGATTTTGGGATCCCACAAGTTGGTACCAGGTGAGGTGGTTCATCACTCTAATCAAATATATATTTTGAGATGTGGCCGTTGAATTTGAAATCGAAATTTATCGACATCTCTCTCCACTCATTCATATATATATTAATTAATTAATTTTATCATTTTCTCTCAAAAATGGGTATATATATATATATTAAT
>APFE031485154.1:0-18774 GCA_000404065.3 Pinus taeda | reverse complement strand
TCTTAAACTTGAATCTACCAAACATCAAGAGGGAAATCGAGATCTACCAATCTTCGAAGGGGAAATCTAGATCTACCAAGCATCGAGAGGAAAATTTAGATCTACTAAGCGTCCAGAGGGGAATCTAAATATACCAAACACCAAGAGGGATCAAATCTCTTTTCACTCTAAAAGAGGTTTGGATGTCAAGATATTTGATCACTATTAGCACTCATTAGACCCAAACTAAAGATGGATCTAAGTTGGTTATGGGGAAGATGTCCAATACAATGGAAATGTATAGGTGTTAATGCAAACAAAATTGAAATCCAAGTTTTTTATATTGTAATATTGTTTTTATTAATTGTCAAAGGAGTTGAGCTCAAGTGGTAGAGGAACATATTGTGTTTTTGGCTATGGCAGGTTCAAATCTGTGAAGACATGCTCTTCTTGATGAAAATTGTGAAAAAACAGTATAAATGCGTTCTACTGTGTAGCCCCATAAACTTTTGCAATATATAACATATAAATAGTTTTTATAAATAAAAAATCATTTTACCATATCAATTAAAATAATGATTTTATAACTATATTTAAATTTAATTAACAAGCACATAAGAACTTTATACTTACAAATATCTATATGTCGAGTGCTAAGATGTACCAAATCTTTGTGAATGAAGGCTTTTATGAGTAGAATTGTTTTGAAATCTATTTTTTGAATCCATGACATCACTATTTTCATTGTTGGTGTGCTTTAAATCAACCAAAGTGGTTGATCTTTAGGAAGAATAGATAAAGAAAAAATTAAATGTGTGAAGACATGCTCTTCTTGATGAAAATTGTGAAAAAACAGTATAAATGAGTTCTACTGTGTAGCCCCTTAAACTTTTTGCAATATATAACATATAAATAGCTTCTATAAATAAAAAATCATTTTACCATATCAATTAAAATAATGATTTTATAACTATATTTAAATTTAATTAACAAGCACATAAGAACTTTATACTTACAAATATCTATATGTCCAGTGCTAAGATGTACCAAATCTTTGTGAATGGAGGCTTTTATGAGTAGAATTATTTTGAAATCTATTTTTTGAATCCATGACATCACTATTTTCATTGTTGGTGCGCTTTAAATCAACCAAAGTGGTTCATCTTTAGGAAGAATAGATAAAGAAAAAATTAAATGTGTGAAGACATGCTCTTCTTGATGAAAGTTGTGAAAAAACAGTATAAATGAGTTCTACTGCGTAGGCCCATAAACTTTTTGCAATATATAACATATAAATAGTTTTTATAAATAAAAAATCATTTTACCATATTAATTAAAATAACGATTTTATAACTATATTTAAATTTAATTAACAAGCACATAAGAACTTTATACTTACAAATATCTATATGTCCAGTGCTAAGATGTACCAAATCTTTGTGAATGGAGGCTTTTATGAGTAGAATTATTTTGAAATCTATTTTTTGAATCCACGACATCACTATTTTCATTGTTGGTGCGCTTTAAATCAACCAAAGTGGTTCATCTTTAGGAAGAATAGATAAAGAAAAAATTAACTCAATCAAGAGAATAAATAGGGAGGAGTCCTAAGAAATCGATAGTAAGATTAATATTCGAAAGTCAAAATTCGAAGGAAATATCCATTACGAAGGAAACATAATTAAAATTAGAACAAGAATAAATATTTTGAATGAATAATTTAAATTAAAAAAATTATAGTCAAATATAAAGACTAAAATTTTAGTATAAATTTTTAATAAGATTTAATTAATAGTATTATTGTTTAATAATAAAGCAATATAGATAATATATAAATATAAAAATAAAATAAAGGGAAAAAATAAAAAATGAAAATTATTAATTAAATTACATAATTATTTTAAGAGGTATTCTTTGTAACAATGTATGATATTAATAAAATTTAAAAAGAATTAAATCAAAAAAATGTTGTAAATAATGATATTACTATATTATAATATTATTGTGGTTATTAATGTTATAATAAACAAATCATCTTTAATAATAAAAACCAAATTGCGATAGATAAATTACAAATAGGCCCAAAATGGAAAAAATTAATAATAAAATAGGTGTAAATAAACTTATTAAAAATATAAAAAAAATCATAATAAAATTTAATTAATTTGAATCTTAATTGTTAAGGGACAAAAAAAAGTTAAAAGAAATTAATAAATCAATAAGGAGAAGACCTAAAATTTGACCAACATATAAAATTCTAAAAAACAAAATAGGTAAGGAAGAAGAAAAAGTTAGGGGAAAAGCACTCAAAAAAGAAATCAACATAAAATAAAGGAGAAAAAATAATTGGGGGAAGGGGAGGAAAGGGGAAAGACATTAAGAAGAAATAAACTTCAAAGAAAGAGTGGGAATCTAATTTCTATTAATTTTCTAACCGTCATTTAAGTTTAAATTATTGTTCTGTTTCTTTATCTCGATAATTTCTCTAAACATTTTGTGATTGCAACCAGAAATATTAGCAAGGATGCTCATATCCTCAATACATATGTGATGCTTAGTCTTCGTGGAATTTTCAACAATAACCGAGAAATGAGAGAAATTATGTCTAATGTCTGTAAAGTTTTTAAGAATTTGAAGCATAATAGGATGGCCCATTTCTTCTATATAGGGATTCTTCTATATATGGATTCCCACAAGAACAAGGGATCAAGTAAACCCCTTTATTGTTTGAGGGATCAACCTAGTCTTTGACAGATCCAAGGAAAGAACGAATAGTTCTAAGAGGCGTGATGGTCATAGAGATCCTGAAGATGAACCACACTCACTCGTACAAAATGGGTCGACCAAAATCTTCAATGTGATTTCTTCCGAAAAATTCTCTATACAAAAGGTCATAAAGATTTTATTTTTCTTGAGAATACATCCTGCATGTCTATGGTTCCTTGAATAAAAGAAAGTTGCATTGTGGAAAGAAGATTATTGAGATTAATCTTGGCTTTGGGCCACTTTTCCACTTTATGGACTGTTTTAATACCTTATGTTTTCCATAATCATTATTCATGAATATACCTAATATATGAGATTTATCTTCATCAAAATGTTGACCATCAAAAATCCTAGTGGCTATGGTAGCAAGGGCATTTAAAAAACAAGATTTCTAAGTAAGATGATGATGAGATTTGGCATGAAAATACTACTCCCAACTTAGTTTTTTATTAACAATATTTGTTATTATTAACATTGTTAACCATAAATGTTATTATTAACCTTATAAGAA
Source organism: Pinus taeda (assembly GCA_000404065.3). NCBI lineage: Eukaryota > Viridiplantae > Streptophyta > Pinopsida > Pinales > Pinaceae > Pinus > Pinus taeda. The sequence continues at coordinate 15,518 of APFE031485154.1, read as the reverse complement.
TAATTTATATTAATATTTTAACTTTTATATTATTATTATTAGTATTATACAAAAATACCCTATTATTTATTTAATTAGATTTAATTAATTGTTTTTACATTTTTATTTATTTCATTTTTTTTTAACTTTGACTTACTATAAATTTATTATTTATTCACACCTTATCTTTATAGAGTATTCTCTGTGTGGGACTTTCTGAAAAGTTTTCTGATTTATTTTGTGATCTAATTTGTCTAGGATATGACAGGATTCATTGAAATCACAAGTTTGATGGGTGAACTCTTCACAATAGAAGTGCCCCAACAGTTTTTGAGGGTGCCGGTGCTAAATCTATATATGCACAAAAGAAAACCAATTTAAATGACACAGATCAAGATTTGAACACAATTTTTTCATTGACCCAAAATATATTGGAAACTCCAAAAAAGTCTCATTTAAATATTGCTCCTATCTTTATTATTATTATTTTCTCTTTTGCCTATTTTATATTTATCTATTGATAAATTAGTTTTATTATTAACCATAAACCTATTATTAACCTCATTTAAATAATTTGCATTAATATTTTAGTTTTTAGTTTCTCCTTTTTATTAATATATTATATGATTACAAAAATACCCGTTGTTTTGACTTTTTTTAAGTTGAACTATATTGATTAGTTAGAAATAGGGATCAAATGGCTTTCCACTCTATTTTATCCTTCTTCGAACTTAATAAATCCAAAGGCTAATTATTTATTTTCACTATTATAGGTCCATAGGTATTTAAAAAATAACCCCATGGTATAGATAAATAACCATTTAAGATTAAAAAATATTTTATATTATTTAAATATATTATATTTAATATATGTTTAAATATACAAATATTTAGATCCATTTTAATACCCATAATTATTGTTTACATAGTCAAAATAGTAAGAAATATTACAATATTTAGATAATTTTAATACAATGCAATTTATTGTTTATAAACTCAAGGTGTTAGGTAATCCATCATATGTGGTAATAATTTTTTAAAGGTAGGCAATAATCTATAATATCTTTTAAGGGTTATCAATTCAACATTGAACGACCTTAGTTAGTTTTAAATGTGGACCAAATTTTAATGATGTGATTAATCTAAAAAACATTCTCATTTTCAGCCTAATTAAGTTTTATAATTGACAATATTTACCCTTACTTTATCATGGAAATTATTCAATTGTAAATAATATTTGTTATAATGTCATGGGTCAATACCAAGACTTATCAATACCACATGCCCCAAAACCATAACTTATTTCAAAATCAAAATATTTTATAAATATTTTATTTGAGTGTGGCCTCAATTGATAATAAAATTACTAAAAAATCTTCATGTAAAAATCACATAGCACAATTTTTTGGTCGACATGAAAAATCATAATATAGATATCACAATAAACTTAATATAAGAAGATTACTAAATTGTAAATAATATTTGTTATAATGTAATGGGGCAATACCAAGACTTAAGAATACCACATGCCCCAAAACCATAACTTATTTCAAAATCAAGATATTTTATAAAAAAATTATTTGAGTGGGGCCTTAATCAATAATAAAATTACCAACAAAAATCTTTTGGTAGAAATCACATAACAAAATTTTTTGGCCTACCCAAAAATCATAATATAAATATCACAATAAACTTAATATAAAAATGTTATTAAATTGTAAATAATATTTGTTATAATGTCATGAGACCAAGACTTATCAATACCAATGCACCAAAACCATAACTTATTTCAAAATCAAAATATTTTATAAATATTTTATTGGAGTGTGGACTCAATTGGTAATAAAGTTACTAAAGTTCATCTGTTTCGAATAAATGCAAACAGATGAACTTATTTCAGATGAACTAGTTTTATCAGATATATCTTGTTGTCCTACTTAACTATTTGTATTATATGAAACTGCAGCAATTTGATACTCACATCACGAAAGTTTGTATCAGCGATCGCAATCTGTTTATGAAATCTGACAACGCAAATTCTGTGCTTATATTTGATCGAGGTAAATTTTTTTAAATCTAACATCGAATGTGGAGTTTCCAGAAATATCAAAAACCCTTTAAAACTTTGATTTAATCTTGTACGATTGTTGTTCTCCACAGAAACGAACAGAGTTATAAACAGGTTGAATATGAGAGAAGGAATATTTTCCTTTAGCTTCTGCTACAATGAGCACGACGATTCCTTGGTAATGGTTAACAAAGCAGCTGCTGCAGGCCGAGAAGAATTATTGGAAACCGTTCCAATTGAGTAAGTAACTTTAAATTTTAGTGCGAAAATTTTCAGTGTTAAATTTATTTAAACGTTGTTCACATTTATTTAAATTTATTTTAGTGCGAAAATTTTCAGTGTCAAGTAGCAATGGCAGTGAAAAACACAACCATTGTGAAAAACATAGAGTGCACGTTTTAGAATTCATTAACAAAATCTAGGTTAAACCATCGTTTTCACTCTTCCAATTCTGTCTATTAGATTTTAGAAATATTTTGTTCTGCAATCTGATTAGGTCAACTCTTAATTTCGATTGATTATTTAACTTTTGTTCACTTTCAATGATGTATTTCAGATCATTCTATCAACAGGAACTCGTGCAGTTAACAGGCCATTCACAAGCAGATCTGGGGAAATCAGATTTTGACTTTGACATTCCCAACTGCAAGGGTATTTTCTATAAACAGGCCCAAAGGTAAGAGGAGAACTCTATATATTTGCATAGCTTCCATATCTCTATACTTAAAACTGGAACTGTAGAATCCATTATAACTGTGCTTCTTTTGCTTGTCAGGCAATTTAAGGTCTTTGAATTGAAAAATTACAACATTCTCTATACAATACAATGCGAATTTGAAGGGGCAATGGTCCACGGATTTCACAGGTTTCCACATCCATTGATTCATAATTTAAGTTTAAGCTTCACTCCTCATTGTTAAGTTTACTTTTCCTCACTTGTTAAGTTTAGGGTTGATTCCTGCAGGTCAGAGAACTCTACGATTGCGTTGTACCATCGAGAGATTCCTCTTAAAATACATCTGATATTATTTTCCAAAGAGGATGGCCACTTTATTAACAACATGACAGCATCACCCATTCATAGTATTCACATACCAAATTTTGTTACTGTTTGCAGTGACACAGAAATCTTATTATATCAGGAAGATCAAAAAATGGTTAGTGTAGACATTAGTTACCCCTCCAATCCCCAGGTTAGGCAAACAAATGTTAGGGCGTTGCAGGAGCCCATAGCTGTGCCCAAGAATAGACAAGTTGTAGTCCGCACCCTTCACCAAACATACGAGATAATAACTTTTCATGGCATGTCTCTATTCAAGATTCCTGAGAGAGTACGCTGTGCAATTCCCTGTTTATCGCAAAACCTTTTAATTCTGGCTTGCGAAGAGATGAGAAAATTTGATCATCCTGATCGTGAAAGGAATGGAGGTAATAATGCATTCATTTTTTAATTAGGTATTTAATTTATATGATTGGAGGTAATAATGCATTCATTTTTAATTAGGTATTTAATTTATAGGATTATTATTTAGCACTCTAATTACATCAATTAGAGTAACAAGAAACAGAAAATTTTTGAATTATTTTGAAATCCAATTAATAATGATGATTGATATAAGTGTTTTTTTATTAATAACATAGTAAGGATTTGTTAGATATTTCTAACCAACTAATGTGGTCTATCTTTCTAACTTTATTTTGACCATGAACTATATTAATTGGTTTTAGACATTAATTAAATCTTAACTATGTGATTAATCTTAAAAACTCATATCTACTTTATAAATCACAAAACCTTAAATCTAATAATAATAATATTAAATAAACCATAGAAATAAATTCATAAAATAAGATGAAAATTACTATAATCCATTATTAACTTTATATTTAATAACTAAAAAATAAAATTCCACTACTTCAAACTAATAATGCTCTTAACTGGGAAATGAATTGATCAGAAACGGTAAGCTTACAATTTATTTGGTTTTGACAATTTTACAGGACGTAGGTGTATAAAGGCCTACGACCTTGTAAATGGAAAATTGTTGGGAGCTATATATGAGGATGATCCAAATGTTTTTGATGCAGAAGAACGACGCAATAGAAGGGCGACTCTGTTAGAGATATATGATATCAATTACGATCCAAAAACCTGTCAAATTTTCACCATTACAGGAGGCGGCCAGAACCAACTTGGAATATGGTCTAACAAATAATTGGCCCATGAGGGTATTATGTGAATTTTCTGTGGAAGAGGGTTGGTTGTTTTGTTTTTTTTAATAGGTCAAGAATATGTTTAGTGTGAGTGTTTAATTTATTAGAAAAACCAACTTGGAATATGGTTTAACAAATAATCTACAAATAATCTGCCCATAAGGGTATTATGTGAATTTTTTGTGGAAGAGGGTTGGTTGTTTTTTATTTTTTTAATATGTCAGAGTATATGTTTAGTGTGAGTGTTTAATTCCTTAGAAAAGTAAGGAAGAAACACATGAGAAGATTGATTTGGGAAATATTGACCGCTTACTAATATGTTGTAAGAGTTTGTTAATAAATATTTAGTAATTAATTTATAAGGACTCTTAACAATAGTTGGTGATTATATGGTAAAAGTTAATTTCTTTTTTTTAAATTTATAAAGAGTGTTAATATTAGTTAATGAATATTTAGTAATTGTTAATTTCACTTTTATAATTTTATTATATTTGGCTTCCATAAATTTCATGACCAAAGTTGAATAAACAATGTTTTTAGTTATTACCAGGTTGGAATAAACCTGAATACCTCTTAGGAAGCCTTCAAGCTGAACTAGGCATTAAAAAAAATTATTTACTATGTTATAAATGAAGCACAATCATAGTCAGAAAATAAAAGAAATTCCCCATATTACAATAGTCTATAAATTTCATTACCATTCACCATGGTCAAAATTGAAAATTGGTTTAAAAATTGAATGTTAATTTATAATAAATAAAAAATATGATTATGAATAAAAAAAATATTATTTGTAGATATTTTAATTTGTTTAATTGTGTGAAAAAACTAGTTATAAAATCACTAAAATAATTATATTCTGTAAAAGTTATTAAAAAATCACAAGAGTTAATGAGAGGAAAGGTTATTGCTAGAATAGATAATTTGAAAGAAACATTTTGTGTCACACATTGCTAGATTGAGATAACTACTTGTACCAGTGACAGTTGTTTCTAGAAGTGGTTGCTAAAATAGGCGAGGTGGTGGTGGATTGTAAGACTAGTTGCATGCTTGCTGAATTTCACATTTTATGGAAGCTTGGCTTGTTGTATTGTTGTTTCTTGGACTTTTTTGCTACAATAGAATTGTGTGGGGTGAGGTTTGCTTCCTAAGCTTGGGGTTGCAGAAGAATTCTAAAGCGGTCATCTCTCTTCAAAAGATAAAAAAAATTGAAGGATATTTTGTATTGAAGTATGAATTACCATGTAATTCCTATGTAAAGTTTTAATTAAAGATATAGGAATTATAGAAGCTGTTATCACAAAATCTGACCTTGATAGGCTACTGATCAAGTAGACTCTGAGTAACTCTTTCAAACCAATCTTTTGGTTGAGGCTTAGCCTCGTCAACCTGAGAGGGCTCTCTCACTAGGTTTAGGGTTTTTGATTAAAGATTAGATGACTAACTTTAGGAACAACATAAACAAAGTATAATTGGTTGACTGCTCAAAAGTATGATTAGCAAATTGCTATTGAGCTATGGAGTCAAAATGGTCTTCAACAAAACAACATGATCATCAAAACATGGAAGTCAAGGCACTTAGAGTTTAGGTTTATGAATAAAACAATAACACAGTGAATCAACATAGTTTACAAACATGTGAAGGAAGTTAGAGCATTTTCCAATGAATTCTAAGTATCACAAGCTCATACCACTGCAAATAAGTAATTGAACAAAGCCATAAGGACATCAAACACATTAACTCTTTGTGAATCTTGGGTAGTCAAACTAATCTCTGTATTAAGTATGAAAACCATAGTTTCTTACAATAACACAATCTTTACTTTACTAATGAAATTTCCAACCCTGTCCTCGAGTTTGGTGATGACCATGATGCTGTTGCAAAACCTGTTATATTATGCCTTAACTGCCTTAAAAATCAGGAGACAGAGTTCCTCTTTTTTAGGTCCTTAACCCTTTATGCTTATCTTCAAATAGTTTTATGTTGGTGTATAGGTGTCAAGCATTAATGATTTGTTGAAACATTTCTTTCCACCTGTACAAAAGGGAAACTTGAGCATGTTGATGAAAACATTACTATGCTTATGAAAATACTCTATTTTCATAGCACAACCTTCATTTTACCTATGGAGTATTCCTTGAAGCTTTGCTACCTGCACCCCTGCCATCTGAGAGTTCACACATGAACTTATTTCCATTAGAAACTTCAAAATTTGGAACTAATCCAACATTTTCTCGACAATGCATCTATAAGAGCCAAATGATCATCTTCAACAGTTTTGTAGCGTGCTATGAAACTGCTGTGCGTGTTCTTTTTCAACATGGCCTACAAAAATCAATGGTTTGGGAGCTTTTCCAAAATTTTGAGAAGATTTATGTATTAACCAAAAATCAAAATCACATCCCTTCATAGATGCTCTTCTTTGCAGCTACTTTTCCTTTCTATGCCAAAATTCTTTTATGTGTCAACAATTGTTTTAATACCTTCACTGCCATTCTTCAACACCTTGTTTCATCATTGTTGTAGACCCTTTTCCAGAGTGGTTAATTGTATTTCCAGATCTTCAATTTTTCTCTTCAATCCCTTGTTTGTAGCTCTGAGCTGAATATTGATTTTTCTCACAAATTTGGCTTCTTTGGTTGCACGAACAATCCAGTTAAAGTATTGTTGTTCACTACTAACTATTTCTGTTTTGGGCACTCTTTCAGTCTCCCAGAGAGCCTTCATCCTTTTGAAGTTTTTCTTTTCAGCAACATGTTCTCTTGCTTTCACCCTTAGTTTAGCAATCTCATTGTTGGAAGCTTCTACCCTCCTTTCCATGACTTCATAATCAGCCTTTTGTGTTTGAGTAGCAGGAACCATGTTTTTGTCTCCTTCAATACATGAAGATGGTAATTCTAACTCTTCCTGAACAACAAAGGCTTCTTCTGTTCTCTCCAATTCAACATTAGACTGCTGTAGCTTCTTGGATTGTCAGGTTAAGGGTTTTCTCGGTTTGAAAACAAAAGCTGCAACCTCATCCTTAAATTCCAGTTTTTTTGGAGGATTTCACTTTCTTTAACTTCCTTTGATCAACTTTGGTCACATCTGCCTGCACCAAAGGGGATTCTGTAATGTCAATGGCCCTTAAAATATCACTTAAGTCACCCTTCAAGCTTGAACCTTCTCCTGAAATCATTATTTTCCCCTTTTCTTTGCAATGTGGCTCTTAGTAAGTCTCCTTTGAACTAGTTTGCTGCATGACTATTCTAGTGTTTCTCCTTTAAGCTCAGATATCTTTCCCTTGGCAGAATTAGGAGTTTTAAGAATGACTATTGGACTTTTAGCTACTGAGGTTTTGCTTGCTTTTTCCTTCACATGCTTCCTTGGCTTTAATTTAGCAAACCTTTTTGCCTTGGTCATTGCATACTTGCTAACTTTTGTTGATGAAGTTTCTTTGACCCCAGAGCTAGCACCTTCACCTTGTTTTTCTGTTACAAAGTCACATACAAACCAAAATGAAGGCCAATATTTTTTGACCCTTGTGAGTTCATGTAACACTATCAATTTAATTAGGCCATGATGAAACACGGAAGTCTCACACCCTTGGGACTTTAGCTAAATTTTATCTGCCATCTTAGTTATACTTCAAAATAGAAAGTAAGGCAAATCTAGAGAAATAATACCAGTAAAATGTAAAAGAAGTTTAAAATGATATGAATAGACCTTTTGGTATCTACCTTCACAGGTGAAATAATGTTGAATGTTGAAGACCAGGTTGGTGTAGCTATCCTTGATGTAGTCTATAGGAATTGCTTTGGTTAAGTTGGTTTCTAAAAATTGTGGCTTCAGGAACACCTCACATGGTTCCATGTTGAATCTAAAGTTATTGAACTAGGCCTCTTGTCCCCTAGGAATTTCGGTCACCAATGCTATAACCTCTGGAGAAACTTGCATATCAAGCATTCTGACCTTTGCCTTTAAACCATCAAAATGAAGTGCAAACTCCTTGGTTACTTGGGTATGCCCTCCTTGCAATTTTTTACAAAAATTCCAACACCCTACTTTCTTGAAGGCCTCTACAACTTCTTTGTCTCTACTTAGGACCTCAGTGTTTTCTGGCTCGGTTCTCAAACAATGGCCAAACATGTGTTGTTTCTTTTCCTCTGTTATCTTTTCTTCTAAGTCCCTGTAACAAAACCGGCTTGTTTTGAAATTCAATTGATCAGCCTCACTTGAATGATGGATGAATAAATCCTTGGTGAATAATTCCCAAAGCTTTTTGTTGAACACAACTTTGTTTCGAGGGCTTGCATGCAAACTAAGACGATGAGACTGGCCAGCTTCTTTGAATTTCGAAATTATCATTCATAATGACCCCTAAATTCAAAATGATGAGTTTGGTGTAGTGGCATACTCGTGGATTGACTTGTTACTGAAACCTAATCATGAAAATTCTAACGGATTTTTACCAGATTAATGTTTGACAAGATTGCTTTTACGAACTTTCATAGCGCGCTACAAAAAGCATTGCAAAAAGAGCAGTGTTTTCGTAGTGCAACACTGTTTACGCTACATAATCGTAGTCTCAAAAATAATTTCAAAATTTTCAAATTTTCCTTGAGCTATGAGTTTCTAAACAGGGTTGTGGGAATCAGGAAATATAAGAAAGAGATGTTAGACTTTATTTGGACATAAAAGAAAAAATAAACCTTTGAGACTCCTAACCTAACACCTACCCACTAAGGATATGATGACTTGACGCACTCATCTAAGACCATGCAAAAAAAGTAAACTCTTATTTTGGTGATAACAGAAGCTTCAATCCAGAAATAGTTGAATACTTTAACTGATTATAAAAAGTGATGTAAATAATAACATTAAACTAAATTTATATGATAATATTAACTATGAGGTGATATAGTTATAGGTAAACAAAGATACCCCTCAAATGATAGTATTAACTATGAGGTGATATAGTCATACCTTTCATAGAAAAAACTTACAACATTTTTCTAAACATAAAGTGTTAAAATAAGAGGAAACCTTGGAATACAAGTATTTCCATATGTATTAGTTCCTAGAGAGACACACAACTAAATTTTAGTACCAACTAAAATCTTGCAAACACACAAAACTATAGCAGATTGAAAGCCATATAAGGGTCTGCGGTGTAACAACCCAAAAAGTTAAATTACAAACAAAATCAGGAAATTCGGCCCTCTAGGGATGAGGTCCATCCATTTGGGAACACGGTGTACAATAAAAATAACATTCTAGTCCCCGAGAATTGAATCTTAAAATGTAATACACTTTCGAAGCTAAAGTGAGTGTGAGCATCAATTATTATATGGGAAATGCTTACAATGGAAGGAACACTACCCATTTACTTTCCCCAGTTCAGTTGTCATGGTCCCTGCCATCAATGTCATCCTTGCCATCAATTACGAATAGAATGACACTGTAAAATGTTAAGAAATTGAATGCGAAAAGGAAAAGAATTTAAAAAAATTATTATAATCACCATTTACAATATAAAAATTTATAATTAGTTAAAAAAATTAGTAAGGCTATATTAATTTTTTCAATATACAATCTCTTTTTATAACAATGTTCGAATATTTAAGTAAATAAAATTAATTATTATTTTCTGAAACATAATAGATGATTGGCTCTATATATAGATTATCTGGATCTTTTGAAGGTATGGACACAGATTTGATCAGACAATATTTTTCTCAGAAAATTTATAGAAATTGTGACACACTCAAACATTTTCCCTAAAAATTATAAAGAAACATCAGAAAATAAAAAACACCTGATTACAGAGAAAACTACAAATCCGGCCTAAAAACAGAAATTTACATCATTCGATCATAGAAATTGAAACTTTTGAAAAAAAAACATTTCCTCTCAAAAGAGATTGTTTGCCTACAAGAAACATAAATTTACCTCATTCAAACATGGAAATTGAAACATTTGCTTGAAAATAACTTTTTCTTTTTGCAAAAAAAAATCCATAGAGAAAAATTTTAATTTCCTCTTAAAAGAGATTGATTGCTTACAATAAAAAAAATAATTTTTCGCCAAACATTTTATAGATTATAATTTTTTTTAACAACAGGGAACAGTCATATTGAAAATAGCACTATTTTCTTCAAATAATAATGTCTTTTCTGGCAAAGAATCCATAGATTATTTTTTTTAAGAAAATAAAACAAGAAAATGTGAATATACTAAAAGAAGAAGAAACATGGGAGCATAGTGATTTTGTAAGTGGAAAGAAAGAATGCACAATAAAACCATTTTTAATCGAAGATAATTGAAATAGCGAGAAAATGTAAAAGAAAATAACCATGTGTGCACTGTGTGTTTGGTTATTATTACATTAACAAATATTCATATCAAATCATCACTCCTAAGATTTTGAGCCATGCAAATAACTGGAAAAATTGCTTAATAGAAGTTAGCTAGACACAGTTTGAATACTTTTGTGTTACACTATGAGAAATTGCAGAAGTTAGGATTCAAATATATTAACTATTCAAGTGAACACAACTGATATAAGAATAACAAACCCTACATTTAATATTCAATCTTTTACTTGTAGAAGAGAACTGGATGGAAAGTGAGAAACCCTTGGACTTCCCTCTTGAAACACCTAAAGGGTATTAGAGAGGTTGTTTCCAAGGAGTGAAACTCTAAAGAAACAAGCTAATTTAATAGTGACTGGTGTTGACAAGTCTAGATTGGATAACCGAATGCAATTTAAACAAGTGGGAAAGGAGGAAAACTAAACCATGAACCTGCATAGGTAACCATTTTATACAAATTTAATCATCAAATCAATACAAGAAGTAAAAGACTATAACAAGGCCGCAAGGCAAATAACTGTAGAATTCAATTCCAAACTTAGTCACTATAATATTACCATAATTTTGAATATCAAAACTAAAGAAATCATATGTTCACAAGAATCATAAACTTTCAATGTATCAAGAGCCCATCAAGGTCCAACCTTCATAGTTAACAAATAGCAAACAACAAACTGGGCAAGAGTTTAATGGAAGTATACAAAAATAGATTTCGGAAGTTGTCACCTTACTTAAAAGAAAACAGAGATTATTCACACCTAAGGGAAATACCCTAAGCTACAACACGATTATCTAAGTATTCATAATAACAACAAGAACCATTGATTGTTCAATACAATGATAATCTTGGTTATTAAACTACACCCCAATAACTAGTAGTGCACATGTGATGTCATCCCTGAATCTATGAAGGTGTAACAAGTGGTTGAATTCCACTAAACTCCATGTGGAGTGATAGGGTAACCTACAAAGGGAGCCAGAAAACACAAAATTAACCAGTTTGGAAAATAGAGTCAGCAAAAAGGAAAATAAACAGAATTTTCAGAAGAAATTACCCATCACGATGAGTCCCCTTTGCACCAAGCCTGTAAGCAAGGTAAATAATTTGGCCAACATATCACCAACTATAAGTAACCACATCAAATATTAATTTCATATACATAGCCAGAGTAACTGAAAACCAAAGTAGTATAGGAAGTAAAATAAATTGATTATGTCAGTGACATATTTGTGGACAGGTTCCTCGACTTGTAGATACCTCTGAGAGGAGAGAAATCAAAATGGGTGCTCAAAATCTCGTATTATCAATGATATCAGATGCTGGAAGAGTCAAGGAGCTTCCATCACTAGAAGAACTTGCATATTGAAACCCTCTTTGCACAAACAATGATAATGGAGGACTAAGGGCGGGGTTAGGTCCGGTGGTTACCGAAAGGAACCCTAGATCCATGTTGACCATGCGATCAAAGAACAACTAGATCAAAACTCGTGATGTTTCCAAGTGGCACCCAAGAAAGGTCTAGAGGTTGGGGTCGGACAACCACCCGTTAGTGAAAACAAGTCATGGTTATGTAACATTTAAATATCAAGTACCACAATGTTGGTAATTCCTATTTTAATTAATATATATAGTAAACCTCCGTGCTATGTCACAAAGGTTTGGGTTTCCTTTAATAAATTTCATGAATTAATGTTCTAGTAGGAAGGTATATTTTCTGTGAGGTTATTATTTTTTCTTTTATGATATTATAATATATGACATGTAGATGTGATTATAAATTTTCAAGTCAAACTTGATATATATGTTTGGGAAATGATAATAAAGACACATGATCAGTTTTGTCGTGTGGAAATTGGATTTGATAGGACATATTACGTGGATCAATGTTAATTCAAAAAAAAAATTAAGGCAAGTGATATGCAATATTATGGAATAAACGCAGTGTATGTTTCGCTAACCATTCATTTACATACACCGCTAAAGGCCTATGTCGTTGATCCTATTTTGGAAAATTTGGTATCTGCAGATAAATACTAATTCCATAGATAAGTAGCCATATCTAGAACAATAGTTTAAAGCACTTTAGCCTTTTCCTATAAGTAATAGATAAGACAAAGAAGATGAGAAGACCTACTTGTAGTTCTACTTTCCTCTTGTCTCCTTTGTATCGATCCTATCACTCCTTCCCGTACCTAACATGCTTGAGAAGTACCTATAAACACAAACAAAAGACAAAGAACCGATCAAATAAAAAGATCTAATGAATATAAGTAAATGGAATCAGATACATTTCACACATATACGCATCGTGTGACAATACAAACACATGGGAGAAAGGTTCAAATACTTTATTTAATAGAAGAAGGAATTACAACCATTGTGTCTGATTCAAAGTCATTTCTCCAAATTGGATCCCATCCACATCACATCAAAAGTATGACAAAGTTGTAACATTACAATACTTGCTTCAAAGCCAATTCTCATAGCAACATTATCTCCTTACATTTCAACATATTCCAACCCGTGATCACTTAGATGAGTGGTCAATTTATAGGGAGATAAAGGAGGTTTTGTTATAAATGGTGGCATTGAATGGCCTTCCATAATTAGAATTAGTTCTATGGAGGAAGGGATGAGAGGATAGGATGCATCTTAACTCATTCTTCATCGATTTGCAAGCTCATAGGAGTTGATAAGTGAGGGAACCTTCTAGACAACTCCAAAAGATAAGAATATTCCCCAAACCCTATGTGAATTTCACTCAAACTCGCCCAGCACAGATGAAAGGAAGCCTAAGTGCTCTGCAGAGCACCTTGGCATGGACTCAACTATTCTGCAGTGCACCCTTACATGGGCCTACCTGTGTTGGTCCCTTTAGAGGCATTTTCTGGATGTCTTCAAGTCATGAAACTGTCTAGGAAGGAGGAATTCAAAGGGGTGACTTGTTTAGGGCATGTATCAACTAGAATTAAGGTTTGATGGGCCCTAAAACACTGATCTGGATGATAGGATTGATGTGCCCAAATGGATATGTAACAACCTCCCCCTAATGCATCAAGTCGGAAAAATGCAAATGTTGAATGAAATGCTTTACGATGTGATAAGGAGGTATCAAAGTGGAAGGTGACCTGCATGAATTACAATACATATATCATGATATTTTGATTTTTACATGAATTGTTGAGGGAAGGCATACTCATGCTCAGCTTATAAACTTTCATTACATGTAAATAAACAGTTGTCTACAAATATAGACCCATGATCAAAATGACCATCAATGTAAAGCCATTGTACATATGATTTAGTACTCCTAAAATCACAACCTGGATGGATGAAACTAGGTCTAGGGTATTCTATCTTGTTCAATCGCTCACTCAAGTACGAGTCTAACCATGTGAATATGTGATCTGATGTCGAACATGGGAAGACACCATCTGATTACCAGCCAATGATGTAAGTTGTTAACAGACATGAGAGAAATCACCGATAATGATAATTATGCTCAAGGTATTGCAGTACATTTTACATGGTGTCAATGGATTATTTGATGTCGAACACCATACAAAGTCTTTCGTTCGAAGGCCATTCATGTCAACCTATCGCCGGAAGCAAGAAACCTATCATTGATGCATGCAAGCCTCAAGGTACTAGAAGGGTGTTTCTAAGTCAACTTCTTGGATAATCCGCTGATGTCAACAATAAGCGACTCGTCACAGGATGGTCTTGATGTATCCCACATCAATGACACAAAATGAGTGTAGTGATTTTAGAAATGGAATTTGACTGATGATGCAAGGTTGAGGAATGGTGGTCATGAAATTAAAGGTCTATGGTATTGCAAAGGATGAATTTTGACTGAATGACTTCTCTTAAACATGCTAGTGACACTAAAATGAATTGGCATCATCAACCCAAAACAAAGTCATGGATGGTATGATATACCAATAGTATGATAACCATTAAGCTGATAATCCAACCCAAATAGTCACAGTGATGGAGTGAAAGTGTCATGTCCAAGAGCGACCTACTACCATAAAGGCTTTTCCCCTTTTTTCCCATTTTCCCTAGTCATTGCTAACTAGTACCTCTTTATTTTTATCAATCTTGAGGAGGATAACATATTCTTGTTGTATAATTCCACCCTTCGGTTGAATCCATTGTTATTTGATGTTTTAACGAGTCTAGCAAAGGTGAAACTCAGTCTTGTCTAGATGGACAAGTTTGTTGCTATTTGATGTTTTAATGAGTTTAAAGATAAAGATAACTTAGTTCTTCTAAAAGAAAACTTCACAAGTTCTTTTTTGTAGATTAATCTCTCAAGCCTGAGAAAACATAAAACAATATGAGAGAGATGTTGTTTCCAATCCATTAACGAGTTGAAAAGGACAAGCGCTCGGCAATATTTTCATGTTTAGAAAGTTTGAAAAGAGCTTAAAAAGGACTCCAAGGGGGTTCCTTTTTCATTTTTAACAGAGCTCGTAAACGAGATAAAAGTGTGCTCTATGGTCAAAGGTATAATTTACAATCGAGCACGTCAGATTATGTAAGTCAGTGGTAAAACCTACTCAAAAAAACACCAAATGGATTAAAAATACTTGTTTCATAGGTAAAAATAGGTAAATACTAATGTTTACTTGATTAATGAACATGAAATAAACATAAAACAAGTTTTTACCATGACATTTTTCCATTTGAAACTCATAATGTAGTTTTGTGCTCCGGGCTAGTCTTTTACCTCGAACTTCATCAGTAGATTGTGAGAGATTCTATAGACCATTTCTCGTGCCATCCTGACTAGGTAGGAGCTTTACCTCTTCTCTTTCTTTTCAGGTCATTCTTTTGTCATTTCACGCAAATTTTAGGGTTTTTTGGGGCCCCTGGGGTTTCATTTTCTCTCCTTGG
>APFE031485151.1:0-16707 GCA_000404065.3 Pinus taeda | reverse complement strand
AAAGGAAAAATCAAACCCAACAATGGATTCCCCAGTGGAGTCGCCAATTTGTCACACGGAATGGGTTATACTTGCGGACAAATCTAACCTTCCTAGGAGTCTAAGACTCTCTAATGACAAACAAACAAAACAAGAGCTATCCTTCTCTAGATACACATCATTCTACGAGAATTCAAATGTTTTCGATCTTACCTTAGGTCCCACGCTTGTTGTAGCAGTCCAGCCTTGCTGATCCAGATGAGCTCCTCCTTCACTTTCAGACCTGCATACACTAACAAAGCAAACGATTACATAGCATCTGAATATTCATCATAAAATAAAGCATATCTATCATATTGACCAAGGAATACATGAAATAATTC
The DNA here is from genome assembly GCA_000404065.3 of Pinus taeda. Taxonomy (NCBI): domain Eukaryota; kingdom Viridiplantae; phylum Streptophyta; class Pinopsida; order Pinales; family Pinaceae; genus Pinus; species Pinus taeda. Next base: position 16,345 of record APFE031485151.1, on the reverse strand, counting down.
ATTAACAAATCATTGAGAAGAATGGACTTATTTGTATTAAATAATCAAAGGAACCATTACAACCTGAGCCTTGGTGTTGTGCAAGCTCCTCCCAGGGTCCAGCAAGAGATTTCCTCTACTTTGACAAGCTCACCCACTCCCACTATGGCAACAAGGAAGGATAGTGATCTCTCCTCACAAGTCAACAAATGGAAGTCCTAATTCCAGCAGCATTTACCCTTTAGAATGTTCAGCTTTCAACCTCCCCTCCTTTGGCCCAATGCCTGTATTTATAGTATTCTAGAGGAGGTTATTCAGTTCCAACATCAATGGGATACTCCCTCTTTTGGATGGGGTAGCTCCTCTCTTGATGGGATAAGCTCCTCTATCATAGGGGTGCATGAACCATCTGGAGGCGCTCAATACACGTCAAAAACTCTTCTAGAAGGCTCTAGAAGTGACCACGAGTAACTTTTTAAAGATGAAACTTGCGCCTTTTGACCTTTACAGGGGTACGCACCCAAGCTTTAGCATACAGAGCGTATAAATACGCAGGTATAGTGTATTTGGGGTGCGTACACGCAGGACAGGTAGAGAGAACCCGCGTACCCAGAGATAAACATGTTTTCAAGTGACTTTCTCTCTTTTGAAGTTTTGACATGAAGAGCAGAGGTATGGGGCTTGACAAAGAGGACAATATGGCTATTGATGGGGCCATATAACTGCAGATAGTCAAGGTGACAAAATTCAGTGTAACACTTCCCATCGGTAGGATCTTCTGTTGGTTCACCATAACGGAGGCCTACCGATACACTCCCATATCTTCTTTGGTAGTACATTCGTGTTTTATCCTAGATCTAGAATTACTTGATCCATTTCATACTCCCTGATTAGCGTAGTTAATCTCATTTCCCTTCTTGTTCATGATGTGTGCTTTCCAAGCTTTTAGACTATGCATGATTCTCCCAACCCAGCGCACCTGGTGATAAGTTCCTGTAGTCCCTTCACTGCTTTGCTATCGCACAGTAGCTTCATACATGTCTCCAAAAAGGTAGTGAGCATTGAAGGATCCATCTCTGGCTCTAGTTGATCCTTACTATCTAAAGTGAAGGCCTCCATCAAGCTCTTCTTAGCTTCCATGAATGTCTCCTTCGTGCGCCCCAAATCAAATTCAAGTTCCTTTGTAGGAGCCTTTCAAACCCACACACTTTCTTCAGGCTACTCACCTTTGTCATCTCCTATCGTGATACCGCTTCGGAGCACTATGTTTACATTCGGGTCCTCTTCGCGCAGCTCAGACCTCATTATTTGCAAAATCTGAGTCAGGGGAGGCTGGAGTGTCACTTTATCGCACAACCCCACTATCAGTGTAGGGCAGTCCTCCGTCTTACGATCAAACTGAGTAAAATATAAACATGATGATCTTGTCAGATTTGCACAATCGAGGGCATAATGCTCTGGCTCTCCACAATTGTAACAATTAGTCAACCGCAACCCCTTCCTGGTCACGTTCCACCATGACCTCATCTGCGCCCTTGAAATCCAGCGCATGCCATCCCTGCATTTGGATCAAGGGCTCACATTTCTGTTTGCACTCTGTAGGCAGGAGTACAATCCATCATCAACTTGTAACTTCTGTAGGTATGCTCATCATGGCCTACCGACCTACGGAAATTACAAAACAGTTGCTTGGATGTCTGCGTATATTTTTGTAATAGGTGTCAGTTATTTGTAGCGTGTTTAACAGTTGTTTGTGCCTCTGGTCTTAATGGCATCGGCCCTCCTGCCGCTAGATAGTTCGCGAAGACTGGACAATGGTCCTTTTCATGCCCCTGGTCTTTGCATTTTATGCACTATACTTCGCTACGTGCTTCTACGCAAGTTGTCCTGTCTTGTTTCAAACTCTGCATTTCTAGACACAAATTTTGCAATTGTGCATGGATTTGTTGAACTACCAAGCCAGGATCCTGTATTGGGGTCTCGTATAGTCTCATTGTAATCTCTAAAGCTTCTACCTGGGTGGATAACTTCTACTATGACAATGTTGTCCTCAAATGCGGCATTAGTAATGCTACAAACCATGCACGATGTTGTCCATCCGTTAAGGTCATTTTTGCTTTGTGAATCATACTCTTCAGTCTTCGATCCAGATCCCATGGGGTCTAACCTGGAAGCATCACGATTTCCTTAAACCCAATAATCGATTGTGTCTCTGACTTTGGCCTGCTAAATTCTTTGCTCAGCATAGCCTCAATATATGTGATCCCCACATTTGGATGGTCATTAGAATGCTTAATGTCCCATCTTAATGCACGATCCTGCAACGCGCTTACCACCATTGCCTTCTTTATATTTTCATCCACAACTCCTTGTGCTTCCCATATGGCCTTTACCATGAACCAAAATTGGTCTAGATCTTCATTCCCTACTCCTCTGAATACCGGAAATTTTATCACGCTCACCATATTGAACTGTGGTGGTGGCGGAGGTGATGAGGGTGGAGATGGAGGTGAAGATGGTGAGATTGGTGGTGGTGTAGGTGGGGGTGGTATGCACGGAATTCGCTGCATTATCACATTGATCATGCTTCTCGGAGGAAATTTCACGAGCTCTTCCTCACTTTCTCGCTGAGGAGAAATCAAAGGGATATTTTCTATCTCTGTGCTACCTTCATTTCTATAGATCCTCCCACTTCCCATAGTCCCAAACATCAATTTATTCACATAACCCGCTTTTTACACAATAGCATTTTAATGCAAGTGTTCAACGATTTAATGTACTTACCTCATTGTCCTTTGAGGAAGCATCGTTCCACCTCGTTGTAGCTGACGGTCGTATCTACGGAAAACTCATTGATAAACCCTCCTATAATTCAATCGAGCTAATGGTCCATAGCGCGCGCGATCTTATCTTTCGATGCTTCTAGTCTGCGCACTAATTCTGGATACACACAATCAGTTTGTTGAGCCTACACCTTCCCTGACTGTCTGCTAGCTTTGCGATCCACTCATACAACATAGAGGGCAAGGACGTGTTAGAGTCGATCTGGTCAGTTCTCCGTCAGAGATCAAAACTCTTTATGCATTTCATGTTTAGGTGTCCCGCTCCATTCTCCTAGCTGCATTCCGCTAGGGGCATGCCATAATCTAATGGAGAAGGTCATGATAGTCATTCCCCCTCATGTCTGGCTCTTGCTGGCTCAGGGCTTTTGTCAATAATCATCAAAGTCCATGACATTCAAGGTCTGGTCCTTTAAAGGACAAAGGTCATTTCAAGGTCTAGGTCTAGGAATTCATCAATTTGGTCTTTGAACATGTCTAGTAAAGCCATGTAGGCCAGAGTGGGGCCCTTACACAGTTATGGTTTAGAGAGCTTCATCATCATGCGGATAGACTCTGACTCTTCTTCAAAACTCTGTTTTGAAGAAAAGTCAAATAGTGTCATTTATGACAAAATTTTCAAAAAAGTCACTAGTTGATTTTTTCAGATGCAGTCATGGTTTCCGTGGTCAAATGTCCTGTTGTGCAATCCCTGCAAAGAATGCCGAAAATTTCATCATTTGAGCTAAAATTTCAAAGGGAAAGTGAAAATCAGTGTGTTGTAAAGTCCGTGAAAAAGTGCAAAACTCAAACATTAGAAAAATGGGTTTTTGAAGAGGCAAAAATTAAACCCATCTCTTCCAAGGCTATATATATACATTTTTTTGTCAAAAACAAAGGCATTGTGTTATTACAAGCCTTGCAGAAGTGTTGGAAAGGTGTGAGTGTGCATTGGTGAGTAGTTGAGTGAGTTGGAGGCGGCTTTAGAGGGCACGACACATATACCCAGGAGCGCGGCTCACACAAAGGGCGCGGCGCACACGCAGCCTGCCCATAGTGTAATTTTTCAAAGTGTGTGATGCATACCTAGGGTACGACGCACTGGGCTTTGCGTGTGACGCATACAGACAAGGGCCAAAACAAGTGCCCAAACGCTCCCAAATTTTGGTGAAGCCTATCAAATTGAGAGGTAGGCTTTTTAAAATCACTTGCTCATCAAATTTTGTCAATTATAGGGTGTTTATAGAGATGTTGCAATGCCACCAAAATGTATAAAATCAACCATAAGAAATTGCCAAGAAATTGATGGCTAGGGTTGTTTAATTGTCTTGTTAGTGCCAAGGTTTCACTCCACTCACCTTTTCCCCTCACCCATCACTTTTCCCATCCTCCCTCTCTCATTTTTCCTAAAATCCCTACCCTAAACTACTACCAAAACCCCTCCCCTATCCCTCCACTATTTGGTCAACACAAAACCCCAAACCCTACCCCATCAAAATACCCAAACTCCTCCCATATCCCTAACAAATTTCTCCCTATAACCCCTATCCCCATTTCATCACTCCCTTCCTAACACTCCCTGTTTCATTGTTCCCCTTGGTAACAGATATTACAAAGGCACCTAGCATCACACCATCATCAAAAGGGAAACCTAATCACAGTCCACATTGCAGTCATGAAATCACAACATTTGTCTAAGTATGAGATGGAGACACAGAGTGACTCATCCTCAGAAGAGCAGGCTTCTAGGAGACACCACAAGAGTGGCAAACATGTCAGGGATGAACCCACTACCCTCACCAAGTTACAAGCATGCCCTCTTGCCATGTCATGCTTCCAGCACCTATCATGTTTTTAATTTTGTCAAAGGGTGGCAAATGTTAGAGTTCATCATGAGTTGGCCCGTTTATTTGTGCTTCATCTACATGGAGGTCAGTCTATCTTGACCGGGGTCACTTTCACATTGACACCTGAAGCTATATCAGTGGCAACAGGTATACCAAATGTTGGAGAATAGTGGCATAAGAAGAAGAAGGTGGATAGGCAACACTATGAGCCTTACATCAAAGCCAGATTCTTAAATGAGCTCACAAGAGTCTTTCCCTTCAGATACTTGAAAGATGAGTATGCTCCGCTCATGAGATTGATCATGAAATACTTCAGCTGTGAGGGGAGGTTCTCTCGACTGTATGCCTATCACATCCGCTTGCTCATGCACTTTACCAAGGTGAGGATGATGAACCTCTCGTTTTTCATATGCAAGAACATAGAGAGGATGAACACATTCATGCTGCATAAGACCCCCCAGCAGCAGCTTAACAGTGTGTTTCACTTTTCTCTTATTTGGATTTTGGTAGATCATCAGTTGGGATTGTAGGGAATTGCTTGGGAGGACTTCATCTCCCGTGAATTCTTCAGCACATCACAGGTACTATCAGAGCCAGAGCAGGAGTTGGGTGGTCCTTCTCATCAGCATGAGCACCATGAGACCACTACCATGCCAGTTTTTGTTACATATCAGAGAGGCAGTAGGCACTTGTTTGCCGCAACAAAGCAAGTGTTATCTCCACCCAGGGTGGAAGGGGCCTCGCTTCCGACATCGACTACATAGGTATTGGACAAGGGCAAGAAGCCCGTGCATGATGAGGGGCCATTAGGTGTGCAAGAGACCAATGTCATCCTCATTCAGGATGATGAGGCAGAGGCAGAAAATGCCAAACTTAAGATGACCATTCAGGAGCAGGACTCGGAGATCCAAGACTTGATACTCAATATGGAGAGGGCCAGATGGGTCATCAAGTATCTGTAGTAGAGGAACAAACAGCTTGAGGACTAGCAGGCGATCATGGAGTTGCAAAGCATCCGTGAAAATCGACAAGCTGCCCAGCAGAGGAGGATCGATCTCACTACCTTGGAGCAAGACATCAACAACGACCATGAATCTTGGTTAGATCGGGTCAATCTACACTTGGAGAGACTACTGGAGAAGGCCAACAGGGACAAAACCATTTTTAAGAGGATGGCTTTTCATTACAGGGCATGGAACAAGAGCGCAAAGGCCTGAATAAGGAGCTTGAAGGCCAAACTGAGCAGAGCAACAAAAGAGGCAAAAGAGCAAGATCGGCTTCGAATCTTGGCTGAAGCCTCTGTGGCCCAACATAGTGCCTCGTAGAGAACCTCCAGCCCAAATTTAAAAAAATTTGGGACAATTTTGGTCACATGGAAATTTTTTAGCACAAACACAGGTTTTTCCTCTATACGCATCGTGCCACCGGCGCGACGCGTAGGATTTGGAGCTCCAAATGAGAAATGGTTTGAATTTTTGGATTCAATAGGCAAAACCACGACTACTGGCACTCGGGTAAGAAATTTGGGCATGATTTGAGTCTCCAGGAGGTCAAAAAGACCCAAAAATGGCCTCACTGCCCCTCTTTTGACACACAGGAAGCAGTCTTGGGAGAATGAAGATTTGGAGGGGAAAATGAGCTCCAAATTCAAAAATTCCATAGGTTGGAAAGTAGACAGGATAAGATTTTCAACGAGCACATTTGGGTACATTTTGGACTCCTACAAGTGCCTCAAAACTGGCCTCAAAGTGGGCAACGCATACAGAAAAGGGGCACGGCGCATATAGGAAGAAAGGCCCAAAATGCCTCTGTTTCACGAAATTTCGCTTCCCGACTTTTCATAAGTGGGCCCCCTCATCTACACTTCATTTTTTCAGCACCTAAGGTGGTTTTAAAAGTATTTTCACTCCAGATGGGCAGTTATCCAAGTGGCAAAGGAAGGCAAAGGGCCACCCAAGCCATTTGTCATGTTTGTGGCGCTGCACCTGTAGCTAATGTTTGGCTCTCCACCTTCATTTTGTGATGATTTGAGTAACTCCCCAACCCTTGGGCATTATATCTCTTTATGGCACATTCTATATATTGTATGCAAACCATTTGCAAAGGGTTGGTTGGCTTGTAACTTCTGAGAGACTATGGGAAGGAAACTCTGTTTCTGCATTGTATATTTTTTACAGAGGATTAATGAAAGGAAGTGGCTATGTTTCATGAGATTCATGTGGTTGTGAGTGTAGCAAATGTGTCTCTTATGTTTCATATGTATCTTGTTATGTTTCATAGTTCATTTCATATTCATTTCCAGTGAAATTTTCTAAGTTAGCTAAGGTAGAATTCAATTTTATTGCTCTGCTTGTGGGAAAATTTCATGTTCAGTGTTCATTCTTTTGTTGAAAAGGGTTCATGTTGTCCATGCCCTTTTCACCCTCTTAATCAATCTCTCCATTTCACACTATCTTAAACTAAATTGCTAGGCTTTCGGCCTATCTTGCCTCACGAAGTAATCCATGCCTTTGTATTAAATTCTCTGTTCATTGAGGTCCATTGGTCCCATACCATCCCATAAACATAGTCATTCATAAAAATCACTTCTTGTATCCATATTCACTTACTAGCCTAAGATAAATATTTCACTATGAGTCATCTCAAGCCTTTTCGTTTATCTATTCACTGAGCATGACACGGAGAGATCCCTCTCCTATTCTGGTAGGGCTAGCCACCAGACTGAGCATGGTTTGTGGTTACTCTGAATTTTGCCTTCCTTTAGCCTAAGGCGGATTTAGGTGCTAACAGGATGCAAAGAAAATTTCATGGATTTCCATATATAAGTAGTGCTCTAACCACTATTCCTTTGATACTCGTGGATTCCTGTTTTCCTACGCTACGAACCCGTGAATTTTCCTGTCCAACCACTCTTCAATTTCTTTCTTCATTGGATTCCAGTGAGATGACATTAGACATCCCTTATGTAGATATCGGTCCAGGGAACGAAACGATTTGTTGGCTTGTTGGGACCTGACCCAGATTGGAGGTTATTTAGCCAAATAAATCCCAATACTACTGGCCCTTTCGGCAACAGTGCACGGAGTGTGGACTAAGGTCTCACCCGAAGTAGTATGGGAGGGTGCTAGAACCAGGTTTCCACACCCTGCAGATGTCTGATGCTTTCAAGTGGTCCGCGGTTCGACCCTGCGTGCATGTCACTACACGCACTTACCTATACTTCGTAACCTGAGATGTTGCATTCACACAGCCCTGCTCAGGGGCTGAACAATGTTATTACCCAAGTCCTTACCAGTAATTCTATTTGATTTGATTAACTCAACTTATTTGAATGCTTTCAGTTATACTTAACAATATTCACAATTCATACAAGTGCACGCAGTAAAGAAATAGTATAATTTCAAGTCATATCCAACAGATGATAACCCAATATAGATACATGTAATCTAGACAAAACTTCTCTTTATTATTCTCTTCCTTCAGTTACGGACTCTATTTTTCCCTGCACACTTAGCTGCAAGGGTTTGAACACTCAGCTACGGACTTTACTAGGCCTCTGTACACTCAGCTGCAGAGCCTCTTCCTACTACTATGACCCAAGACACACTTAGACTCTTCCTCTATGCTTCTATCTCATACTTCACTCTCACTTTCTTTATTAACTATCTTTTCCACTTAGAGCTTTGCTTTATTTATACAATCCCATGGTTCACGGACCATGGGTAGGCTGACATGTAGGATTTAACCTTGTACAAAAATTACCGCATACGAATTCTAAGACACAGAAAATAAACAATGCAAGAGCATAACACATATACATAGAGATTTTCCCCTAGATCCCAAAACTAGGAATACTAGTTTGATTTTTCATTATGTTCCTTTTAATGTTACAATACATATTTATACATGCCAAGGCATCCAATACCATGGACCAAAAAACCATCGTGTCCAAAACCATGAACCGAAAACCATCGCATCCAAAACCATGAGTGAAAAATCATGTACAAAACCATAGGTAGGTCTACCCAACCTAATATAGGGTCCAAAAACAAAATTTTCCAGGGCGTTGCCTTGGACCCCATAGAGTGGGGTTACCTGCACCCCTCAACCCCTTGTGACTCGCCCCGCTACACAATCGGCGCAACAAAGGGGTAGCTCGCCCCCCTTCTAAACCCCCAGTTAACTACGTGGGATAGTTGTAGAAAGAATATAACACAACCCAACATTCTCCCACTTGTTGTTTTCTTTCCACAGGGGGCCACAAGAGAGCTTTGTTAATTATCCAACCCTGCAATGCCCATTTTTTCTCTACACCAAGAGAACTCCTTAGAGCTCACATATTTTGTCAATGCATCTGTATTATTCTTCAAAGTGTCTACCTTTACCAGCAACACCTTTTTGTCTTCTATCATATCCCTCATAAAGTGATACTGAACCTCAATGTGCTTTGCCTTTGAATGATATGCAAGGTTATTTTCCAAGAAAATTGCACTTTGGTTGTCACAGTCTATCCTTATTGCTCCCCATACTAACCCCATACTTGAACACAATCTCTGCAATCAAACTACTTCCTTGCTTGCATGAGTGGCTTCCATGTATTCTGCCTCTGTAGTTGATAGTGCCACTACAGATTGTTTCTTACTCATCCAACTAACTGCACCTCCAAATATGTTAAACACATACCCACTTGTAGATCTTCTCTGATCCAAATCTCCAGCCCAGTATGCATCAACAAAGCCATGAATATCAAACACTCTGTCCAATCCCGGTCTTCCTTGGTAGCAAAAACCATAATCACTGGTGCTGTGCAAATACCTAAAAACCCACTTCACTACTATCCAGTGATCCTTCCTTAGTTTTCACATAAACCTGCTCAATACTCCCACTGCATGTGCAGTGTCTGGTTTAGTACAGACCATCGCATACATCAAGCTACCGATTGCACTTGCATATGGAACACAAGGCATGTCCTCTTCCTCTTCTTGTGTCTTCGTACACTGTTCAACATATAAATTTACACCTACAGGAATAGGAACCTTCACCGGTTTATTATCCTGCATATTAAACCTCTACAATATTGTCTCGACATACTTCCTCTGGTTTAACCAGAGCTTCCTCTTTGTCTGATCTCCTTTAATTTCCATGCCCAAAATATAGTTTGCAGCACCAAGATCTTTCATGTCAAATTTGGAAGACAAATGGGTCTTCAAATCCTGGATAATTTCTTTGTCATTTCCAACTAGCAACATATCATCCACATACAAGACCACATAAATAAAACAGTCACCAATTAATTTAAAATACACCCATTGATCTACTTTTCTTCTCACAAAGCCAAGTCTCATTATAAATGTATCAAATTTCTGATACCACATCCTTCGTGACTACTTTAACCCATACAAAGACTTCTTTAACTTGCATACCAGTTCTTTCTTACCCTTCACTAGAAAGCCTTCAGATTGCTTCATGTAGATCTCCTCTTCCAGATCCCCATGAAGAAACATTGTCTTCACATCCATCTATTCTACCTCAAAATCAAAAGTAGCAACAATAGATAAAAGTAATCTAATAGAAGTTACCTTGGCAACAAGAGAAAAAATATCACCAAAATCAATTCCTGGCACCTGGGAATAACCTTTTTCCACCAACCGAGCTTTGTATTTCTCCACCTTTCCTTCTACATTTGTCTTCTTCTTGAAAAACCATTTGCTACTAATGGGTTTCCTTCCAGCCGGCAAGTCCACCAGAAGCCAAGCCTCATTTTTGTGCAAAGATGCCATTTCATCAACCATGGCCTCTTTCCAGAGTTTTCCATCCTATGAATCTATTGTTTCCTTCATAGTTCTATGATCATCATCAGTAATAGATAAAGCAAAATTTGAATAGAAAGCAGATGGACTATACCTTTTTGGATGCCTTCTTTCTTGAACTAATCTTCTCACACCCGAAGTTTGTGACTCTTCATCTTCTCATTCCTCCTCTATTATAGAGTTTGATTCTTCCTCCTTTGGCTCAAACTCTATCTTCTCAAGTTCATTTGGTTGGACTTCACATTTAATAACATCTTTCACCTCTCTGAACACCACATCTCGGATGTACACAACCTTCCTTGTTACTAGATTCCAAAGCTTATAACCCTTTAAACCATCCTTATACCCAATAAAGATGCACTTTTTAGATTTATTATCCAACTTAGTTCATTTCTCCTTTGGAACATGTACATATTCATCACATCCAAATACCCTCAGATGTGAAAGAGAGGGTTTCTTACCAGTCCATAACTCTTGTGGAGTCTTATCCTCCAAAATTGATGAAGGTGCTCTGTTGACCAGGTAACATGTTGTCTCCATTGTCTCTACCCAGAATTCCTATCCTAACCTGACACCACTGAGCATGCTTCTTGTCCTTTCCATCAACGTCTTGTTCATTCTCTTTGAAAATCCATTTTGCTAAGGTGTATATGGAGTAGTCTTCTGTCGTGCTATACCACACGTCTTACAGAATTCTTCAAATTCCTTACTGCAAAACTCTCCACCGTTATCTTTCCTCAGCACCTTTATCTTCTTCTCTGTCTGGTTTTCCACCAAAGCCTTAAATTCTTTAAACCTGTCAAAGAATTCAAATTTCTTCTTAAGGAAATATATCCATGTATTCCTTGAGAAGTCATATATAAATGATACATACTACACAAACTTACCTAGTGATGGAACCTTCACTGGTCCAAACACATCACTGTGCACAAGCTCTAATATCCGTTTCACCCTCTTACCACCAGAGGGGAAAATCACCCGATTCTGCTTCCCATATACACAATTTTCATAGAAATCAAAATCCAGAGAGTTATTACTCATAGCTTCTACCATATCTTTACCATGAAGTATTGAAAGGCCCTTCTTTCCAATATGTCCTAGCCTTTTATGCCCCAACATGGTCTTCTCTTCAGAGACCACTAGATTTTCTACTCCACTTTTAGGAACCATGGAACTGTTGCACCCAACAACAATAGTGCTACCTTGTAGCTTGTATAGAGTTCCAATTCAAACTCCCCGCATCAATACCAGTGCTCCCCAAACCATCTTGTAGGTATCCTTCTCGAACACTATTTTTACACTTGCATCATTCAACTTGCTTATAGAAATTAGATTTCTGACTAATGCAGGAATATGCAAAACACTCGGAAGTGTTCTAACCCTTCTGCCTTGAAACTTCAACTTTACTTTTCCGTGTCCAACTATTCTAGCCTTTCTGTCATCCCCCAAGAAGACATCACCACCTTCATATCTCTCATACTGGCAGAACCACTCACCATATGAATATGAGTGTGATGACCCCTAAATAATATAGGGCCCTTTGAGGGGGCCTGATTTGACATTGAGGGGGCCTTACCGCCACTTACTTATTGTTTTTGAGGGCAGAAAAGCGTAATTACATATCCTACGATATTATGATATGATCGATGATTCGAGCTACGATACCATTGGGTTTTATTCTCTTTCTAAGTGAAAGGATATACTTGCATCAATCAACCATGCCTCATGATCACATGTGTACTTAAAGAAGTGAAGTACACATCCCCACCTTCATCTGAGGTGGTTTTTGCCTCTGCAGAAGGAGCATCATCAGATCCCTTTCCTTTATCAGGAGCTTTAGATTTACAGTCCCTTTTGTAGTGCCCTTCCTTTCCGCATTTATAGCACACCACCTTTACAGGTTTTCCTGGAGATTTAGATCTCCCTCTAGATTTAGGTCTCCCACTCGATGACTTATTTTTGTTTCTGTTTTGAGACCGTCCTCGTACAGACAAGGCATCACCATTATGGCTCTCCATATTTTTCTTGTTGGGTCGTGTTATATTATTTCCACGACTAGCCCACATAGTTAAGTAGGGGGTTAGAGGGGGGGCATAGCCCCCCATTCATTGCACCGATTACATAGTAGGGGGGTCACAGGGGGTTTGAGGGGTGCAAGTAACCACACTCTATGGCCAGATCCACCTATGGTTTTACGCATGGTTTTGGATGCGATCGTTTTCGGTCCACGGTATTGGATGCTTTGACATGTATAAATATGTATTGTAACATTGAAAGGAACATAATGAAAAATCAAGCTGGTAGTCCTGTTTTTGGGATCCATGGGAAAATCTCTGTGTATATGTGTTTTATTGTGCTATGCTCTCACATTGTTTATTTTCTATGTTTTAGAATTCGTATGCAGGTAATTTCTATACAGGGTTAAAACCTACATTTGGTATCAGAGTAGTTTTGGCTTCAAGGGGACGCCTTTATTGTTGAGGGGTTTTACTCGGGCCTGTGGTAGACCCTATTTAGTGGGAGATCTTCAAGATCGATTCTGGTGGTGAAAGAAGATGGCAAGTAGTGGAAGGATAGAGATTGAGAAATTTAATGGTCAGAGTTTTGAGTTGTGGAAACTCAAGATGGAGGATTTTTTGGTGGATAAATATCAGTGGATCATGGTAGATTCGGGTACTAAACCAACAGGAGTGTCTGATGAAGAATGGAAGAAGTTGGATCATAAGGCAAAGAGCACAATACGATTGTGTGTCTTAGATTCAATATTGCTGAATGTATCAAGGGAAGCTACAACGAAGGCTTTGTGGGACAAGTTAGAGACTTTGTACCAATCTAAGTCTTTGGTGAATAAATTGTTCCTACAAAAAAAGCTATATAGATCGAGGATGAAAGATGGAGACTCGGTGACAAAGCATCTAAACACATTTAATACTGTGATAAGTTAGTCAGCATCTGTTGATATTAAAATTTCAGATGAAGATAAGTAAATCAGTTTGTTGTGTTCTCCTCCAAATTTGCGGGATAGTTTGGTTATTGCAATAGGTAGCAATGCAATTTCCTTGTAGTTTGATGAAATAGTCTCATCCTTGTTGATGAAGGAGATGAGACAGAAAAATATGGAGAGCTAGAATGGTGATGCCTTGTCTATACGAGGGCGGTCCCAGAATAAAAACAAAAATAAGTAATCGAGTGGGATATCTAAATCTAGAGGGAGATCTAAATGTCCAGGAGAACCTGTAAAGGTGGTGTGTTGGAAATTTGGAAAGAAAGGGAACTACAAAAGGGACTGTAAATCTAAAGCTCCTGATAAACGAAAGGGATCTAATGATGCTCCTTCTGCAAAGGCGAAAACCACCTTAAATGAAGGTGGGGATGTGTACTTGGCTTCTTCAAGTGTTAATGAGCCTCATAAATGGGTAATTATATGGGCTCATTTTGCCTCCTAACCTAGTTAAATCAACCATTCTCTTAGCTCATTACATGATTTTCTGATTATATTTATACTTATAGAGTGAGTTGAGTTAGTTATTGTGCCATGTGCTCTAATGTGCATTTAATGCAGATTATTGTTGATTTTTGAAGTCAAAGTCAAGGATCCAGTGGAAAAATGGCAGCAATAACTTGAATGGGAAAGAGGAGATGACTTATAGGAGGGAACCCCCCTCATTTATTACTCCTCACTTTGAATTCTCCTTCATTTAGCTCGAAGTACAAGCAACCGAATCATGCAGTCGGGCAAGTGGAGGATGACTAATGATTATCTCGATTTTTGGGAGCCAAGACTCCTTGATTTTAAGGAAGTTGTTGGTATTTTCATTTGTATAAGTAGAGAGGCCTAGGGCCTCACTAGGGTGGAATTTTGTTGGATCTTTTCTTATGTAAACTCTACTCAATTTCGAGCTCATTATTTTGTGACAGTTTCATGTAATCTTGTTATTGTTTTGAGAATAAAGATGGAATCCTTTTTGAGCTAGCACTGAGTTACCTAAGAGGGCTGAAGCTATTGGGTTAGGGCCCAATCCAAGTAGCCAAGCTCCTCTTTAGTTTTGTATGTATGCTTTGTTTTAGTTTGTAGATTACTTTGTTGTTAGATGTATTTCTTTTATGGTTAAGAATAGGTTTCTTTTGATGATTTAGTAGTTTGCTTCCATTTGTGCTTTCTATAGTAGGTTAAATAATGATCAAAAAAGATTCAAAAGGATAGAAATAGTGCCTTGGCCTCTCTTTCTCCCTTTGGGACCATGATTTGAGGCAAAGACCCTCTTGCTGCACCAAAAACACGGATTTTCCTCCTTCATAGGATTTCTAGTGTTTGTAGCTTTTTAGAAGGTTAATAGTCTATTCTTGCTTCACTTTAGATATTCTTCATCATGCTTACTTCCTGATTTGCAATAGTATTCTTTCATGCTTTCCTTTCCTACATTATTTCTCAACATTTCCTTTCATAGATCATAGTTTAGACACTTTTTATGCAAAACTCTATTTTTCCTCAATACATTCACTTCACTTGTTGCTTGATTTCCTTGGTTGACTGTTAGTTCCTATGCAGTAGATCTCTTCTAGTAGTAGCTTAGGTTATTAGCAATCACACCCTCCATCTAATCCATGCCCTATTGGTCTCCCAAATATCACCTCAAATCTACCTTAGTTTCCTCCATTTTTCCTAGGACTTCTTCCTCTCTCCTTGAGCAAATCCAATCATCTTTCTCTCTCCTGTTGGTTCATGGTAGACCATAGGAACCCTAAAACCTTAGTCCAATATTCATCCACCTTTTTCACCCCCACTTACACCCTCAGAATAGTGAAAACTGCTCTTGGCCTCCTCCTATAGGCCTCCTGTAGAACATTGTTTTTCCTCCTATAGATTTCCTGTGTCCTTCTGTAGATTTTCCTGTAGGCTTTCTTTTGAAGGCCGAGTGTGGGAAAGGCCTCCAAAAGGCCACCCGAGACCTCTTAGGACCCATCCACACCATCCTACATCCGAACAAGTTCCAAAACTGCCCTCCAATGCCACGTATTTGCTGCCACACTCACACACAATAAATTACATGCATGTCAATTTCACATAAAAATACATAAAAATCCAAAAATATGTTTTTTTTGCTTATTTACTTCCAGAAATATCATATTTAGATGTTGTTTACTTCCTTGAATAGGTAATGGCATTCCTTTCATGGTTTTCATAGTGCTTTATGCAAAAACAGAATTATTTGGTTAATTAGGATTTACTAGGTTTGCTTTACATTTCAGCTTTTCTCCTTTCTGCAGTTAGAATAACATCTGTAGAGTAATATTTTTTCCTTCCATCAAATATAGAGCTTCTTCTGGAATCCATATAAGTTGGCTTGAACTCCTAGTGATCTCACGCCGGCTAACCAAGTGACAACCTGTAGTGAGAACTAGTACTTCTGCATATAGCACCGACGCTTCCAAGTTTGTTACAAACTACCGGGTTGATAAGAGTAAAGTAGGCAGACCAGGAGTTGCAACATTATTGTTGCAATACTAGTTCTCACCACTTTTTGGCACCGTTGCTAGGGAAGCATCGGAGTATTTTGTGATTACTGCTTTCTTCTATTTCCTATTGCAACATTCTGCTAATAGTTCATTTCAACAAATGTAGACTAGTCATTTCTTTTCCTTTCAGGTTCTGCATTTCCTTGCTTTCCTTTTCAATTCTCCAAATTTCATTTCAGAAAGTTCATTTTAGTTAGTTGCAATTTATTTTGTTCAATCAATTTTAGTTTTGCAAGTACTACTAGTGTGGGGAAAAAAGAAACAAAAACCAACAAAAAATATTTCCTTTCATGCCTTGTAGGAATAGAGGTAACTTAAGAAATATCTTGCCCAACACCCCCACTGCTTCACACAACCAACCTTCTCTCTTCTT
>APFE031485149.1:31634-57386 GCA_000404065.3 Pinus taeda | reverse complement strand
AAGCATCTGCGAGGATTTCTCGGGTTGACAGGGTATTATTGCAAGTTTGTTAAGAATTATGGGAGAATAGCAGCACCTCTAACAACATTATTGAAGAAAGATGCATTTTCACAGACTCCGAAAGCAACAAAGGCCTTCGAACATCTTAAAGAGGCAATGTGCCAAACACCGGTCTTAGCTACACCAGACTTCACAAAAACCTTTATTGTGGAATGTGATGCTTCAAGAAATGGAATTGGTACTGTTCTAATGCAAGATTAAAGAAACATTACTTTTGAAATTTGTCCAATCAAGGGAAAGTTTTTAAGCAAAGCTATTTATGACAAGGAAATGTTGGCAATACTCCATGCACTTAAGAAATGGCGTCCCTATCTAATGGGAAGACACTTCAAGGTAAAAACGGATGATGATAGCCTTAAATAATTTTTAGAACAAATATTATCCTCTGAAGAGCAACAAAAGTGGGTCACAAATATGTGGGGTTATGACCTTGAAATCATCTACAAAACAGGAAAGCAAAATGTGGTGGCAGATGCACTCTCAAGAAAGTATGAGGATGTGGAAGCATTGTTGTGTGCCAATTCTACTATCCAACCAGATTGGATAAAAGAATCAAGGGATGAATGGAAGAAGGACAAAGAAGTATGGCCACTTACTCAAAAGTTGCAAAAGATCCCAATTCAAACAATATTTCCATAAATTGAAGAGGAAGGAAAAATCATATTGGAACTTGGAGAAGTCACAGAAACAAGAACGCGACAGCTACGAAATCGATCAATTACAGAGTATCTCATCAAGTGGAAGAACTTACCCGCTGAAGATTCCACATGGGAGGACCAGAATTTTATATAGAAGCATCAAGAACTACTCAAGCGTTGAGGACAACGCTTTTGAAGGAGAGGGGCATGTTAGGCCCCTATACTACTAGTGTAACCCTTATTGTTATTAGTACAACCCACTTATTATATTTATGTACCCACATAGTGCCCATATTGTTACTATTGTACCCCATATAAGCCCACTAATGTTACTATTGTGGCTTCATATTATTATTGTTAGGTCGGCTGGGTTATATTGTGACTCCTTAGACTCCTATATATAGAAAGGAGGTCTTTTCATTTGTATCATCCAAGAATTGTTCATTTATGTAATGTGAAGGAGGTTTCCCCCTCGAAGAGGCTGAATTCTAAGGCGTTGGTCTATCTTTTCTATATTTTCTTGAGTTGGTTTCATAACATCTTACTTCCATCAAAGGTTTCATCATCAAGGTGATCTCCCATTACTTTTCCTCAGCCTGGCTTTGATTTGATGTTAATTTTTTCACAGGGCTACATTGTTCTTTTCTTTGATAATTGCATTTATTCAATAATACATTAAGTTCACCCCATATTATCATTACATAATTCATATCTACACCATTAATCACTAGCATGTAAAATTATATTGAAAGAACAACATCATCATCATCAATGCAATGGAACATAAAGGAACATTAGAAGAAAAGCATGCACACACAGAGACACTATGATTGGTACGAGACCAGGGCAAAAACCACTATGGGGAAAACCCTTGCAAATATTATTCTTCTTATATCGACATCAAATGATTCAGAAAAAGAGAGTACAATGATTCATAAATTTATCCATGCAACAAAACAACTATGATATCCATGAAACATATCTAGTCATTATTATAATCAAAATCCTCATTCTAATAGTTGTAATGTGTTGTCACTAATTATAGACAACTACTAGATATTGCTGAACATTGTTGTCACTCAATGGAATCTTTGTAATTTCATATTTGGGTGTTGGATGCAGGGACAAGGACTTGTGTGAGAATCTATAACAATCATGGATGCTCTCTATGAACTATATGCCAACGTCTATGGTAGCCTGGATTCTCCCCATACCATTTTGTTCATGCATCCAGGGACAAACTCATGAAATGTGATCCAAACCCTTAGATGCTCCCTTCCAATTATTGTGCATGTGTCCAGAAAAACTTGGATGCTCTTACGACCACTTTATGTGAGTGTTTGAGAACCAATACCTCCAAATCTTCCTTTGAAACTATGGACACTCCCATAGGTTTCTGTACTAGTGTATAAGGCTCTCTAGATGTTGTCTTGACCATAGTGTGCCAACATCTAGGGACTGAAATTCCCAATTTTTTGCCAACTTCCAAGAATCAGAAAACCCTAACTTAGTGTGAGCTTCATCCCTAAGATTTTGGACCGTTGTGTGAACTTTCCTCCGACGAACCTCTGCGAACCAAGACAATAAGAGAAGAGAAGGTGGCTTGATAAATGTGTCCAAATAATATTGAGGTATCTTATATTTATAGGCTTTCATGATGATCCACTTGGGGCTGAGGCTACCCTATTGAATTTAACATGTGCTTAGGGTCAAACTAACCCAATATACATGAGTGAATTAAAAAATTCAAAAACCAACTTTCTCTTGTCCAAATAAGGTGATCTTTAGGTCGATTTTCGTCCTCGTGAGAAGAGGAATATAATGCAATCATCATATAATTCATTTGTGATTTCCAAGGTGAAATGTGTCCACCATTGCAAAAATTAACAGGGTTGAGTTATTAGCCTTGGAGTCTTGGTTGGACAATTGCTCTAGAACCTTATGACAATGGTGGGTTGAGTTACTTGTCTTGAAGTCGGATTAGAAAAAATGCTCTGGAGACCTAGGAAGCTTTGGTAAACACATATTTGGTGATGGTTAGTGATGTTCGACCTTGAGGTGGAATCACTGGTTGAGGATTGTGGGGGTTTGGCATCTAGAAACCCTAGTTTGGATTTTTTTGGTTTATTCCATCAAACCCACATTCATGCTTTGCATATGGCATAGGGGTGATTGGATTAAAGAAAGATATGGTTTAGTCCAAAATATGTTTGGGTGGTATGTGGAGGTCCATCACTTGGTTGGATTTTGCATATGTTAATAAGGTCTCTTTTTCCTCTTGTATTTCATGAGTAAATGTACTTGCTATTATGTGGATTTGATGGTTGTTTTATTATTTTTGTTTATCTAGATATATGTTGGTTACAAGCATGGTCAATAAGAAATTTGAGTTATTTCTATCATCATGTTTTGTTTAGTGGATGAAATGTTAATGAATGAATTACCTAATAGATGATAATTCATATATTGTGAGATGGAATTAAACCTTTTTGACGATTCTTAGATAACAATGAGACGCCTATGATCACATATGTAATTATGACATGTAGACTACGTGTTCGTTATGTGTTTGATTGAATGTATAGCATCGTTAGACCTTTCTAAGTCAAGTCATTATCTAATTTTTTATGGAAGGCTTTCTCCCTATGTTATTTATCATTTCTAAGAGTTTCATTAAGTTTTGGGCAGTGGTATGGATCTTAGCCCTAAAAATGTGGCTTAGATCTCATAGATGCTAGCACAAAACTAGCTGGAAAAGACTGTAATCACTAGGAAGCCAACCTATGGGAGAAATTGGAGGGTTTCAGTTGCATGGAGTCATTGTCATGGGAGCGACTGGAGGAGCTAGTTCATTGAAAAATAAAGTTACCTCAGGGGTTGGACACCTAGGGTGGTTGGTTAGATCTTTGGGATCCTATAGCACTTGAGGGATTTACATAAAGTCTTGGTCCATTGGTTGCACTTCCCTAACTATAATTAGGAAGTTAAATCAAATCATAGTAACTCTTCATCACATAATTATCCCGATGGACCAGTAATCTTGGGTGAGTGTGGGAGGAGGGCATTAAAGAGTGGTATTAGAGTGGGTTTCGTTCTCTTTGGGTGATATCTGATACCACAAGGTGGTATCAGAGTAGGTTCCATTTTATTTGGGTGATATATAATACCATGGAGTGGTATCATAGTGGGTTATGTTCTCTTTGGGTGCTATATGATACCAAAAAGTGGTATCAAAGCATGGCTCAATCCTTGGACTGCATGGGTGGAATGTGTTTGTCATGTATGCATGTTAGTTGTCTATGTGTTTGTTATGCATGCATTCCGGTTGTAATTGTTGTGGTAGCATTTATCATGATGATTTTTGTATGTTACAGTACTGATGTGTTAGCTGAGATGGACTAGGAGAAGTAGATTATCAAAGCGAGGTTGCAACACTAGACCTCGGGGTAAGTGCAAATCATCATATAGGTTTATTTTTTGGATATGAAGGTATGTTGGTTAATGGTTTCTATATACATTATGGCTATGTACATGAATTTTATTATATATTTTTTATTACATGCATGATAAATGATAGTTAATCAGTGTGGTCATATGCACTTGCGTCAAATAGTCATGAATGATGGTAACTTTTTGTTATATGCATTGTGGTCATACACATGATGATTATGGTCATTGCAACTAGAATCGTGATGTTATTACGTATCATGGTAATATAGATTGGCTTGTGCAAATGGATATGCTTATGATACTCAGGTTTGAGTGAATATATTTGTAATATTCTGTCATGCTAATTTGGAATGACTTGTGCATATGTGATAGCCTCCTCAAAGATACATTGAGGTATGTGTTTTATTATGTTTCTATTCGGTTTATATAACATGGTATTTTTATTAGTGTTTTTAATGCTTTATTAATTGCATGATATTAGAACATCTCTATAAGATTACATGAAGGAATGATATTGCTTTAAGATGGTTGTGCTAACATGATATGTGTTGAGACATCAGATATGTACTTGAGTGCAAGTAGGTGCTAGTTGTAGTATTATGAGAAATGACTATGAGTAGGTTATGACATGGATATTAGTCTTGGTAAAGGGTAATTTCAAATTAATACAAATGATGTCTTGATATTTGGAACATGTGACTGACATGTATGAACAATTGTATGGAAACATGCTTGGTATTACCATGACAAGGTAATGATTTATTTGTTAATATAACAAACATTTGGGTGATGTGACAATACATAGTAAGACTCGATTACAACAATGAAAAAGGGAAAAGGAAAGGAATTAGGTGAAAAATCCTTTGGCTATGTTTGGAAACTACAATTCCAAATGAATGAGTGCTTTGCATGAATACGGGGAGTCTTATTATCCTTGATTTTGTCTGAAATTATGTGGATATGAGCTAGATTCATGAACATGTATTTGACATGCATAATAGGTAGTTTCCAGTTATGGCCAGATTTGTTAAGGATTTGGAGTCCCATGAGAGATGACACATGTACATGTTCAGTTACAAGGTCGCATGCTTCACAACAAGGTAAGATAACTGGTATATTGTTATATATTTTTATACACTGATAGTTATGTGTTTACGAAAATATGATGTAGGGGATTGCATGCCAAAGGAGACTACCATGAAATATTGAAGAAGGATTGGGTTGTGCTTTCCCTTGGAAGCATTGGGAACCCATAGGGATTGAGTCATGGTGCCTTTTGGTAGTATTTCCCTTTAGGTGGTTTTTGATTTGTTTGTTCTTGATTTGCAATTTTGTTTATGACTAATGTATGGCAATACAACCTTATTCATGGTGTCATATTGTTATTGGTTTCTCATGGTTTTCTCTTTTTTTCTTCTTTCTCTTTACTTTTATGTTTTGATGGTCTTAGGAATTGATTAGGGAAAGATGAAAGTTGATGGATCCTGGGGAGAGCTGAATGAAACACAAAAGGTAATGTAAGACCTGGATGAATTTCAGTGCATGAGTAAGGGGTAGATAAAGGTAAGAATAGGACAACTAGTTGGATTGGTTGTGTCCATTGGGGTAAATGGATGATGGAAAGACAGTTATGGGAAAGATAACAAGAAAATTAAAGTGAATGGAGTTGAGGCATAAAATTCCTTGGCTATGTTGGGGATTTTTGTTCTCAATGTTGTGCACGTTGTTCACAAATAAAGGGAGTTCTCTTAATCCTAACCTTATGATACATGTCGAGAGATTAATTATCATATTAAATCCCTTAAGATTAATTGTCAACCTGAGGTTCGTAAGCATGAATTGCCTTGTGCTTCCTTTGTTCAGGCTATGTCAGTGTTTAATGTTTTCCTTATTAATGATTTATGAAAGAAATATTTGTAAATATTATCATCTAATGAGAAAACCCAACAATCAAATCTTACCTAAAATCTTCATAAATCTCAATATTTAAATTTGCACTTCACTAAATATCCCTAAAATTGAACTTCTATTCAAGCCAGCCCCTAATCAAACTTTGCATGCTAGTACCAGACTCTATATGAAAAACCACTCAATCAAGCATTTTGTAATGACAATTCTTTGAAATTAATCAAACAACCCTGTGATAATCATCACCCAACTTATTAAACTATTGATGCCATAATCATTCATTACGAGAGAAAATCAAGATAACTAATATATGACAATCCAACTACTAATTCAACAAGTGGTCTATATTGTTAATGCTTCAATCAACTAATTATCTTATTCTTAAGGGCTTATGTTCAATTCAAGGATTAGGGTTCATGCACCAATTGGAAGAATTACTCTATTTTGCTTTATCTTGCTGCTTTGTATTCAATGGATCACTTATAGAATTCTCATAAATGAAAACAACTAGGATAATTATCTCACTTAATGCCGAGTTATCAATCTTGAAAGATATATCTAATCGTATGCTACAATCAAACAAATCATAAGTTGATCAAAAAAATCACTATGTTGTTGTAGATCAGAACATTGAGCTATTCACGGAGTAAACATCCTAACGCATGAATTGAAAAATGAATCATTCATTTAAAGGAGACTGTCTTTTGCATAGAAGTAAGGATGATCATTTCGATTTATCGCTAGTATTCGTAATTGAATGAGTAGAGGGGGATAAATGGTAACTATAGGATGCTTCTTTTGGGAATGTCCCTGGAATGTTTATAGCAGTTCACAGTGCATCAATCCACAGTAAAACAATCAACTAATCATTCATGCAATTCAGACATACATGTATTTAAACTAGCAGTTCGATAATTTAATTAAGTTCATTAAGTCTCCCGAATGATCTAGCTAGTGCCAACCTATCTTCAACGCCTCTGTAATGCTACAATGGGATGGATTTACATTGATTCTTTTCAATGAAATAGAGGTGGACTTAGGGAAAATAGACAAAGCCTATTCGATGCAATTGAAATCATTTTTCATCTAGCTATTTGAAAATGTTAGGGACTCTGATATCCACTATGGCTGACAATTCCAATCAATATATCAATGACCATATAACGCATTCTAGGTGAGGGAAAATAGAGTGATGCGATAACTCTATTTAGAAAGGCACAAAATCACACCAAAACCCAATTGTGATTCATGAAAGTGGAAAAGAATGTTGCAAACACAACCAACAATCCGTCAAACAAATGATAATTCACACGACTCAACTGTAAAATGGAATTAAGCAAATCTAAGGTTGTAGTGTCACTGTTGTTTCAAAATACAAACAATCCCAGATGGGTGGGCCTGGCCACACCTGGGGTTGGAGAACTTATAGTAGTTTAAATGATTCAATACACAATTAAAACATGAACTTCATTCCATCAACAAATTTAAAAATTGCTTTAGAACAATAGCATTACGATTGTATTCAAACTGATTCAATGATACATCAAAATTACTTCATAAGTTCAGTGCCACAGTGCTATGGTCTACCCCCTAACATATTACATTTAATCGCCTTTATAGGCATTTTAGTAACAGTTAAACATAAACTAAAAATAACAAGTAAATCCACATTACTCCTTTTAGGTCAGTTGGTTCAAACAGGCATCCTGAATTGGTCTATCCGGGAAATCAGATGAGGATCTCAGGATCATGATGCGTGCTACTTGTGGCTATGCCCTCTCATCTTCCAAAACATGCTGCAACCTTATCCATTTCGATATTTGAGTGCCCATGTGCATATAACCCTTGAGTACCAAAGTAGAAGGTCTTCATGAATCAACTGCTCCTTTTGGGGATCGACTTGCATATTCAGCTGAGAGTCTACTCTAGATAATAATAATAAGTCAGTTTGAGAATATTCCACTTCTATTTACTTAAATCTACAAATAATTAGCTAAATGCAACCATGAGAAGGTCTACCTCAAGTGGAGAGTAGAAATAGAATTAGGATAGTGATTTAGCAGAGAAATGGGTTCCATGGTGACAAAAAGGGAAACATGGGAATTAAATCTGACAGTAATAAGAACAAAACTAAGGATCAACATCCTCCCACACTTAGCCTGATGCATGTTCTCATGCATCCAACAAAAAGGAACTGTACCACTGAAGGAGACTGTTGTCACAGACTAGCAGTCTTAATTAGGACTTTTATCCCTTTTCCAATCCATGTAGAACACTTCTGGAATTGCAATTCCAGTCCCTTAGTGTTCAATTGTTTCATAGGTTTGTTCCGAGCTACCTTCAAACGTATGAGGTGCTTATTTTTGCATACCAAGGCATCATTCTGTGCATATAGCTTCATATTGGAATCCTAGACTTGTTGGTTTATGTGCTCCACAAATTGAATCAAAACCTTATATTTGTGTCCATACTCTCTCAGTTTAGCAATTGCCTTCCGTAACTTCACAAGCTTGATTTTCAAGTTTTCCTCTACATCCAATGTAGGACTCTTAGTCGACATTGTGGATTGCTATGACGCACTACCTCTTGGTGATTTTCCCTTATGCCTCTTAGATGGCAACTGATGCAAGGTAGGTTCTACAATGTTCTTTCCCGTTGGCAGTTCAGTAGGAGAGAAAGCTTCCATATCCCATGCAATATCCTCCAGAATTTGGAGCTTGATCAAGGCCATGACCTCCTCTTCTATGGGCAATTGGGGCTGCAGGGGACTATCATTGTGGGAGGATGAAACATGGACATGGACCGAGCTAGTTCCTTTAACCATGGTCTGTGGGGTGTGGCCCATACTACAGGTTCGTCGACATCCTTAAGCCAAAGTTTCAACCACAACAATCAGGGGAGTGTTACAGGGAAATAAGGGTCTTTTGCACTTAGGCTTCAGAGTGATACTCTTAGGATTAAAGGGGGGTTTCTTTGGGAAGTATAGAGCATCGCTCTTCATCATGGGGTTTTGGACCGGTTGGATGGGCTCTACCTGATCACTTTTCCTCTTTTGTGATGGGCTTGCGGGGGTTTCCTTCAGAACATTTTGTCTGCCATCCTTCACAAAATTTAAAAATGTAGGTGGGGGTGTGGAAACAGGGGTAGGAGAATGGGTAAGGGTAGATACATACCTTGATGGGGGAGTGGATTCTTTAATTTTGAGGGATCTCCCCACTGTACGCTACCGAAATTTCATTTGTGTCTCCTGTCCAAGGAATGCTTCTATGAGGAAGTCCTCCCAAGACTGCCTCCATTGCCTCAACTTAGACACAATAAAAATCTTAATTAAACTGCGGTGATATAATGTCGTGTCGGGCTTTTTTCCCTATGATTGTATTCCCTTATCCAATTTTCACAAGCTCAGCCTTAGGAAATGAGGGATATCGAGATGATTACCCTCTGTGAAGTGAACTAGGAGTTGGATGTGATAGATGAAGACCATAGTGAACCTCCCGTCACATGTTATGAAACATTTTAGCATGGTTAGGAGTGGATACCGTTGTTCTTCTATGCAATGATGCAACACCCCCTTTTTCCAGCTAATTGTCTTGTAAACTGGCTTTAATAATCTTGTGCAACTTGGTATTTCCAACTGACCACCTTTGAAGAATTTATCACCATCGGCTGATAGATCCATGGCCTTACGAATTGTTTCCTCTATGATTTTAAAGCTCAAATTTCTGACTTTGGCTTTTTCACCATCGAAGCTCTTAGCAAATGCGAGCACTACTTGGTCATTATAGCCTTAGAACTTGTGGATAAAAGGCATCTAGACTTTTTCTTCCAGGCTTCCTTTACACTAATCATGCTCTGAGTTGCACAAGAACTTAATGAAGGTTGGCTCATGTTTGTCGACTCCCATGGCACATATGGTTCAACTTCAATTTGCACTGCCAGAATCAAATCAATTCTCAGCCCCTATCTTCAAGTTTCTATATTTAACTACCACTTGATGATCATTGTGATAACTGAGTTGGCATAGGGGATTGGTTCCATAACGGCAATCAGATACTAGGGATTGGTTCCATGGTGGCAATCGTTCCGCCTTCTCTGTTGGGAAGCATGGGTAATTGAGTGCGGAATGTAGTTTGTGGGGAGAGTGTGTGAGCTCCTCTATGATGAGGTGATAGGTTACCACCATGATGACAAGGGATATGGTGGAATGATAGGTAAGCGGGGAGTGGCCATCATGACATAATAAGGATGAATTGCCGATGATGATTGTGGAATACTGGGGGATATTTTTTTATGAAATAGGGACTTAGGTAGGCGAGATGTGAAATGCATGATTATGATGATCAGATGCTAGATCTCGAGGTGTTCTTGAAAATGATTAACACTTAACTACTCATTAGTAAAATTCAAGCAAAAACATGCACATACCTCAACCACTTAAGTGATTTGTCATCAAGTGTGAGCTCCATGTGTTTGAACAATTCCCCCTGCGATTGCGTGCATGGTGCCCAAAGTGTATAAGGTTGACATGCTATGCCTTGGTGGATAAAATACTAATTATGTGAACTTGTTCTTTAATTCTAAGCAAATTGATAGTCCCGAGCATTCCTCAACTTCATATCAGACATGCCTAGATTTATACGAATGAATGCTGCAAGGTGGTCTTGTGTGTGTGTTGGCAATAGCTAAGGGATTGTAGGACCCTCCTTTAAGAAAGATCTCAGGCCTGTATGTGCAATACGAGACATGTTCTTGGAAAGAGTAAACCACAAAAGCCTTTATGACATATAAGTATTCTGATCAGCCAAAAATACAGTCACTTGAATAGAATTAGGTAGCACCAGATTCTGAGGTTCATACAAAAAACATTTGGAATGAACATATTGTAGTGTATTATTCAACTGGAACCCTCCTGAAATCTCTAGCTTGGGTATCATAGACTAGATTTCTTGTTATCTTGATAAATAACTATTTACCATCCATGGATTTTAACTAGGCCTGCAATGGTGACTACCTGGGGCATTTATTTTTAGGGAGCTGGAAATGACCAGAAAGAGAGCTCTAGGGGGGGGTTCTTTTCCACAGTTGTTACTTTGGGCCTAGAAAATAATAATTCTCAGGCCAGAGGATCCTTATACTACTACTACCTTATTATTTTAATGAGCCTCAAGTAGTTAGTGCTCGAGGCATTCATATTTAGGGAGTCTGAATTGCCCAAAATAAACTCCACAAGTTCCTTTTCCATATGTAATCTACCAGGCCTGCTTAAATGGATAAACTTTCTCGTGGTGAATTCCTCCTTTATTTTTCATGGGCTGTGGGGAGGACCACCTATGGATAACAAAAAGGATAGCCCATTGTTATCTATCTATCTATCTATCTATCTATCTATCTACTAATATATATATATATATAATATATATATATTATTATATATATATATATATAAATATATATATATAATATACATATATATAATATACATATATATATGTATATATATATATATATGTATATATATATACATATGATATGTATATATATATGTATATGTATGTATGTATATATATATATATATATATATATATATATACATATGTATATGTATATGTATATATATAGATCATCATATATAATATATATATATAAATATATATATATATATATAAAAATATACAATATATATAATATATATATAAATATATATATATGATAATATATTAACTGAAACATGAAGGGGCTGGTCCTTTGCATGGATCAACTCCAATCCTGGGTCCTTTTGAATTTCTTGCAAAAACTGATCACGTGAGAGTGGCTTATGATAGACTTTAAGTTGATGACCGTTTACCACAAAATAAGTCCTATCATTATCAATCGTACAAATGCAAACTGAGCCATTATGAAAAGCTTCAATTACCTCATATGGTCCCAACCATCTGGTAGAAAATTTATCTTTGAAGTGCTTAAACTTACTATCGTATAATAAGGCCCAGTCCCCTGGACGAAAGACTTTCTTCTTAATGAATTTATCATGCCATTGGGCTCTTGGTTCTGTACTAATGCAATTCAGTGGTAGGCATCTTGTTAGATTTCATCTAGCTCATTCAATTGCATCAATCTTTTCTCTTCAACATCGTTTAAATTCATTCCTAATTAAATAGTTGTTTTAAATGTTTTTACCTAAAATAGAATGGGCAAAAGTACCTGCTTACCATAGACTAGCTCATAGGGAGTATGCCAAGTTACATTCCTCCACGTGATTCGGTAAGCCCAAAGTCCCTCTGGTAATTTTTCTACCCAATCTCTGTGATGCAGTTGGATTGTCTTTGTGAAGATGGATTCCAACACCTTGTTCGTGGACTCCACTTTCCCATTAGCTTGGGGGTGGTAGGGAGTCGATTTGTAGTGCTTCACTTGGTATTGTTCTATAAGTTTTTTGACCAACTTTGACGTAAATTGGGTTCCTTGGTCAGTGACAATTTCCCGTGGGACCCCAAATCTTGTAAAGATGTCCTCGAAAAAAAATTATACCACCACCTGTTCCGTGGCAGTGTATAGTGAGCCTCCACCCACTTGGTGGCATAATCAGTACATACCAGAATATATTTTTTCTTATTTTACATTAGGGAGATGGGCCCTACAAAGTCCAATGCCCACTTCTGAAAGGGTTTGATAGCAATTTGCAGGTGTAGGGGCATTTCATCGAAGGCCAGTGGCCTCCCAATTCTTTCTAAAGCATCACAACTTAAAAAAACTTCTTGGCATCCTTGAAGAGCATAGGCCAATATTATCTAGTGCGAAGAACTTTGTATGCCATCCTTTTATCGGCAAAATGGCCGCCACAAGGCTCATTATAACTGGTGCTTAATATGTCATACATTTTGTCTTCCCACACATATCACCTTATAATCAAGTCTGGCCCTGTATAGAACAGATCTCCCTCAATCCATGAGCAACTTGCACTGCGTGGGACTATGTTATGCCTTTCGCAAGTCGAAATGTTCTGAGGCAATTTCCTGATACCAAAAAATTGTTAACATTAGTGAACCAAGGAGTAATGGTAGAAATGGAAAATAGATCTTCATCTGGGAATTCATCGGGCACTGGCATTGGCATGTTCCCCTACACAAGGTTTAAACAAGATAAAAAGTCAGCTACCAAATATCCCTTCCATGCCTATCAATTATAGTTATGTTAAATTCTTGTAAAAGCAACAACCATCTAGTTATCCTATTGCTAGTAGTTGGTTTATTCATTAAAAATATAATAGCATAATGATCTTTATGGACAAATGCCTCATGACCAGTAATATAATGTCTAAACTTCCCTATGGCATGTACAACTGCTAATAGCTCGTTTTTAGTAAATGTATAATTTAATTCAACGGGAGAGAGATTTTCGCTAACAAAGTAAATGGCATAGGGAAATTTATCCTCCCTTTGCCCAAAAACTTCTCCTAAAGAGGTTTCTGAGGCATCTCTACAAATGTGAAAGGGTAAGGACCAGTTTGGTCTTCTTAGCACTAGAGCTGTAGACAATTTTTCCTTCAGTACCTGAACATCATGTTGATAGTCAACATTCCATACAAAGTCAACATCTTTAGTTAACAATTTAAATAATGGTGTTGCTATTATAGTGAAATCTTCAATGAATCTTCAATAATATCCCACATGCACTAGAAAACTTCTTACCTCCTTTTGCGAGCTCGAAATAGGGATACATGAAATTAACTCGATTTTTGCTGGATCAACTTGAATCCCATCAAATGATACATTGTGGCCTAGAACAATTTCCTTAGTTTGTACCATCCTGCATTTATCACTACTAAGGGCCAATTCAGCTTCTTGATAATGGATCAATACCTTTTCTAGATTCTCCAAGGCTTGTGGGAAATCATCCCCATAGACTGTGAAGTCATCCATATAGACTTCCACATAGTAATGGATTAGGTCAGAAAAGATAGCGAGCACAACACTCTGGAAGGTGGCAGGGGCATTGCAGAGACCGGAGGGAAGGACTTTATACGCATAAGTACCCCATGGGCATGTAAAGGTGATCTTTTCCTGGTCCTCTTAAGCTATTTTTATTTGATTGTATCCACTATAACCATCTAGAAAAGAAAAATATTTCTTACCTGAGAGTGTGTCAAGAACTTGATCGATAAAAGGAAATGGAAAATAATCACGCAGTGTGCCCTTGTTTAATTGTCTATAGTCGACATAGATTCACCATTTTCTATTCTTTTTTGGGACTACTATCAAAGGTGACACCCACTTGCTATTGGAAATGGGGTAAATGAAATATGCAACCAGAAGTTTCTGAAGCTCTTCTTTAACAATATCTTTTAATGCGAGGTTCATTCGCTTCTAGGGTTGTCAAACAAGTCTCATTTTTTCGTTTGTGTAGATATGATGGATGGAAGTGTCTAGATTTATACCTCTCATATCCAAGTAATACCATGAAAATGCTCTGGTTTGTTCACAAACCATGCTCATCAACTGATGTCTTTGTTCTACAATCAATCATGTGCCAATATGTAGAATCTTTCCTTCAAACATTTCCACAAGTTCTGTGGTGAGCTTGTGGCTTTCCTCCATGGTGGCAGATGAGGTGAAGACAGCTGGATGGAAGTTTTCCTGAAACTCATCACTAAACACATATTGATAACCATTAAACAAGATGGGATAATTGATGCAAGAACTATCAAATAGAAACTTTTGTGAAACATCCTCATTAGAGTGTTCCTGGAAACCTCTAAATTGATTTAATGTTAATAATGGAAACATGCAATCTTCATTTCCATAAGGATTTTCAAGCCATATTGGTACTTCAACAGCTGTTTGAGCAGGTTGAAAGATGGACAATGTTTGATTGTGAGATCCATTTGATATGGTCATTTCCCCATTTCTGCATCCAATGACAACATTTGTTGTTGCCAGCGATGGCCTTCCTAGGACCACAGGGTGTCCAGGTCTAGAAGTTTTTGGAGAAATGACTACAAAGTCTATAGGATATTGCCAAGAGGAGATAGTGACTACTATATCCTCCAAGGATCATATTGGTTTGAGAATGGATTTATCTGCCATCTCTAAAAGGATAGGGGTGTTTTTCAATCTAGGCAGTTGTAGTGATATCATTGTTTTGTAAATCATTGCATTTATTACAGCCCCTAAATATACAAGATTATTTGCTAGGAGCACTCCATTTATTTCGATAGCAATGATGGGGTTTCCAGGGTCACTGTATTTGGCAGGAAAGTCTGAAATCATCGTGGACATTTGACTTATAATCTTGACATTTTGGTTTTTATGCCCTTTTCTCCCCGGTTTCTTGATACAGAGATCCTTGACAATTTTAGTGTATATAGGAATGTCTCGGAATACTTGTAAGAGTGGCATTTTAATAAAAACATTCCTAAGCTTGTTTTCTAGGCCATATTCAAGAGGGGCCTCTTCTTTTCTCACTATTTGTCTCTCTAAGTATGCTGGCTCAGTTAATTCTTCTTTCATTGTTTGTTGTTTTTCATTTTGTAATTGTTTTTCAGATGACGTGGAGGGCACCTCTTCTTCAATAACCACAACATATTTTCCTTTATTAACTGTTTTCCCTTACCGTAACTGAATTTCATTCATAGGGATGACCATAGTCATGTATGTTGGAAAGGGCTGGATATCTATGTTTTGCACCAGTTGAGGTGTCCTATTGTGATTTGGGTTAGGTACGGGTTGTGCAAGCAGCAGTGTAGGTCATCATGGGTTTATATTAGCTGGTGCCTGCAATGGTGATGTGTTAGTAGGTGCAGGTAGCAATTGATGCATAGGAAGTGTTGTGTTGGCAGGTGTGTTGGGCCGCTAGTTTCTTGTTATTGTTATCACTCTTTAATGCCTATTTCATCCATTTCTACCATTCCTTATCACGTCATTTATCATACTTTATCATATAATTCCATTTTATAATTATTTATGCTCTTATAGATAAATATTATTTCATCTCCTTTATTTTTAATAAATTGGTGATTATTATGCATGATTTTACCAATGATGGCTTATTAATAAATTTGTTGTAACATCACTCACCATTTTAGCCTCCAAGATATTTTCCAGATTGCAAATTTGATCTCTAGCTCATCATTAAGTATTCCACCTCAGAAACTCGCTGGAATAAGAAGCAAACGTTTTACATTTGATGTTTTGAGCAAATGGAGAAGAATATGGAAAATCTAAAACATGGGTTTTGTCTAGAACGGACCGAAATAGTTTTAGGATGAGAACGTTTCCCAAATTCGGTCCATATTAAGAGAAACATAAGGTTTTCTGAAGACAATTTTCTTAGATTCGTTGTTGCAGCTGTTTTCCAAATTATCTCAGTTGCAATACCAAATTCGACCTGTTCCTGTTGAATGTTGATGGAAGGATATTTTAAACATGATCTTGCTGATCAATTTGTTGTGAACAATCCAATTTTGTTATGGGAATCATTTTGTAATCATCTTTGTTGTAACTTCTCTCTACTCTCCATGTATTTAAATGAAAACAAAGATAAAAGAAGGGGATAATTAGAGATAGATGGGATAGGATAGGATAGGAGGAGAGGGGATAATGGATAGATTTAGCATTTCACTCGGGACCGACTCAAATGTAATTTCAATATACATAATGTTATTCTGAAGGATAGAACGTATTGTAATGAGGAGTGAATTTAATGATTAATATATAATTTTCGTTGCTGATCATTTAGATATTATGAAGTATCTCGGTAGTATTCGCTGGCGGCTAGGGCCTGGTCTTTGGAAAATCTTACTACTATTCTCTATTTGATACTTTTCCATTTCCTATAAGGTTATTCTGTTTTATATCTTTGCATTTCCTGCGAGTTTATTCTATTTGATATCTTCTGATTTCTTGTGAGTTTACATTCCAGTTAGTTTACTTTCCTTTATTATGATCTCATGTACTTCACAGCTTTGTCATTTGATTTCATTTATGCTCACTGCAGATTGAATTAATTATCAGTTAAGACATTGATTCCCATTGATTACGATAAGAGTATGATTAATATAGAATCAACTGAAAGATATTGGTTAATGCTACTAAACTCTCAGTTGATGTTATTTCCATTTGAATTGTTTGCTTATGATTGGATTATCGTTTTGCTTGAGATTAAATCCTAATGCTTAGATGTATTATTTCCCTTAAAATTTACAAGTTTAAGATTTATGGTTTGATCTATTTACTCTTGTATTGAATTTAACAGATTATCTTAAATCATTACTCTCTAGATTTATAACTTGCACATATTGTGTACACTCTTGAAAGAAAAAGACTTACTTAGGTTGATAATTAATGTGAGGCAATTAGGAGTTTTCAAATACACCTTTTAGCACCCAAAATTTTGGTGCCATTGCCAGGGGGAGTGTTGCCATTTCACAGAGAGTGATTTATGTTTGATATTTGTTGTTGGGAAAGAATTGGGTATTAAAAACGGAAGGTAAGAACCTATGTAATGAGCAAGTAAAGTGCTTGCTCCTCCACCAGCTTTTCAGCACAATTGCATAGACGTTGAAGTAGGTGTTTGATGTTTGTCTGCTGTGAAATAATTGGGTATTAAAAATGGAAGCTAAGAACCTTTGTAATGAGCAAGTAAAGTTCTTTCTCCTCTGCTCGCTTTTCAGCGGAATTGCGTAGGAATTGAAGTAGGAATTTTAGAGGTAGAATTTTTTAAAAAAACTCATAATCTGACTCGACTTGTGATGTAAGCACCACCCATTTCACTAACTAAATGACATGAACATTTGAAGGAGGAGCCTAAAAAAAACACATGAAAAACATCTTCTATTATGGTAAGAAGTGGCTCACATTGCAACTTTTGAATTCCCTATCAAAGATCTAGGAGTGATACAAATGCACATAATTCCTCCATCTTCTCTACCAAATTTTCATGGTTTGACAAATGAAGATCTAGATACATTCTTATTCGAGTTCAAAACACTTTGTATAGGATATGATTATTGTACTAATGATCGAAGGTTGAAAGTGTTTCCTCTTACTCTAAAAGGAGCAACTCTCTGATGGTTCATAAGCCTAGGTGGGAACTGCATCCAAACATGGGAGGACATGAAGAACATATTCTTGAAGAATTACCAAGACTACCACAAATCCAATGAAGATATTTTCAGTATGATACAAAGGGTAGATGAAATCTTGGATGACTATGTAGAGCGGTTTCAATATAACCTTCAAAAATCAAAGCATAAGTATCTAGAAAAAGAGACCTTAAAAACACTCCTTCTTAAAGGAATCAAAGATGAATTTTTAGAACTCTTAAATCTAATAGGAAAAGGTGATGTTTTTTAGTTATCATATGATGATGTTTGTGAATTGTGCATAAGGTATTCAAGAGGAATCTCCAAGGTTGGTAAGAATTCAAGAGAAATTTCTTCTTTGTTTTCCAAATCTACTACAAGAACAAGAGGTATAGGAGTTGAAATCAATGATTTACTTGAACATTTTAAAATCGATTTTATTAGCTCTCTGAATTCAAAATTAGATGTTTTGCAGGTTCAAAAAAATCAAGAAATTGAAGAAGTGTTTTTCCCTCCTTACTGAAAGGAACATCCCATATATAGTTGTTCTTCCTTATCTAGGATGGAAGTAGCATATCAAAGAGATGGGGAAGGTGCAAAAAGGTCAAAACCATGGAAATCGTGGCCTACATGTATGGTTCAAAACACTTCCTCTCCATCTTCTTACATGCATAATCCATTATGGAATACTCATGTGTCAGGGCAACCATGTCAATCTCAATATTACCCCCACAAATCTTATCTACAAGTTTGGCATGGTTCATCTTATGGTTGCATGACTACTCTCCCTCATCTTGTAGCACAAACACATCCTCCGTATTCTTCACCAGCTCTTCCACAACATCTTGCTTGCCTATCAAAATCATCCACTCAACCCAATCAACAACATCATCAAAATGCTCCATTCCGTACACAATTTCCTACTCAACTCATTCCACACCCTCACCACAATAAACTAGAACAACATGATTATAGTGTTGAACTGCAAAATTTACCCACCCTTCCCACCCATTCTATCTTACATGCACCATTGGAGAAAACTTATATTGAGATTCAGAATGTTTGAAATCTAAAAATTGTAGAAGTTATGGAAGCAAATGAGGTTTCTTCTAGTCTTCATCAACACGTCATTTTAAAATCTCAAGAACATCATGATATGATGGCTATGGGAAATCAAGAAAGTAAAGGATATATTGAAGATTGGTTTCACTCCATCATTTCCTTGCAGCATCACTCCATACATCAACAATTTCCAACACCATCTTTTCAAGGGAAGTTGGCTTCTCATACCCTAATATTTATTAACATGCATTTTTCAAATTTGGGTATATACACACTTTAGGGCTTATTTCGAAAATGGATCCACCGGAGGTACTCTTATATGTAATCATATTCATTTTTCAAAGTAGAGTAGGTTATTGTAGAAAATAAAATAAATAAGTAAATAAAATAAACACATTTTTGTTAATATAAAAATAGTTTTTTTTGTTGCAACATGTTGTGGAAATCAACAATGGTGATAAATGTTTTAATTTATTTGTATATGTAGATGAAATATAATGGAAATAAAAATTATACAAACACTCATATTCATTTTTATCACTTATTTCGAAAAAATGCTTCAATATCATATTTTTTGGCTTGTGGGCTTGACAAAATTTCTGAAAACACAACCGGGACAGTCATGTTTTGATGGACCAAAAAGAAATATTTTTAAAACATTTTTTTATCCTAAGTAGCCCTTGATTTCTACTTTCCAACCCAATTTGATTCACTCAATTTGGATTTGAAACAAAAACATTATAACTAAAACATTGACAGGGTGTCCAGTAGGCATCTTAGGAACAAAGTTGGGACAATCAACTTTTGGAGGCCTAAATGACTATATTTTTAAAACCTATTTCCATATTAAGTAACACTTGATGTGTACTTTCCAAACCAATTTTAATCACTCAATATGGATTTGAAATGAAAAATCTATAACCAAAAAATTGACTAAGTGTCTAGTAGGCAACGCAGGAACAGAGTTGGGACAGTCCGTTTTTTGAGGCCTTAATGACTGTATTTCGAAAACATGTTTCTACGTATATTTCCCTATCAATATAATTTACAAGGCGATATGAATCACTCATTTTTGGTATCGTATTAGAATGTTATGACCAAAATACTGACTATCTATTGTAAATCTGCACTCTTAAAACTCTATTTTTCCGGTTGTTCATTAGAATATTTGACCTATCAATTCCTTTTGTTTTCAAAACCTACTTCTACTAGAGATAAATAAATGAATCTAATTTCATTTCCAAATTGAATCATTTGAACCCATCATGAAACAAAAAAGCTATGCTTAAAATATCCACTGTTGTTCTAAGTGGGGAAATCGAAAATGACTCCATTATGCATGTTGTTTTAAGTAAAATTGACATATCATATCATTGAATTTTTAAAAAATGTTTCTATTGGTGATATATATTTGAATTAACTCTTGTTTGGCTTTGGAATTTCTCAAATTGGACAAGAAACAAAGAATTTATGATTTAAACACCGCAGGTTAGCATGATTTGCCACTGCTCTCCCGCAGGTAATAAATTAATTTTCCCATGGATTTGTTTTAAAGAGTAACTACTTGTTAGTTTTTTTTGCATAATTCTTGGATTATGGGAGCCTAATCACATCTCTTTCTCCATGATTTAATGTTTTATTGCAAGTAGACACTCGCTTTTTCAGGTCCTAGGAGAATAAAGAAGGTCAATGTCTGGACAAGTGATTCTTGAAAGAAATTTTAATGAAACAGGGGCATTTTATCCAATTCATTACCTAACATATTCATAATAGAAGAAATGAAGAATTTATTTCCATTTGAAGATTTATGTCACTGCTGTCAATACATTTTTCCAAGAGATCATTTTTTCCTTTGATAGATAGATATTCCCTTAGGAAATAACATCATAGCTGTTGTAACTTAATTCATTTATTTATATACTATTTTTAAATAAAGTGTTGTTTCTTTTTTGATATTTCTTATGTTTTTTTGTTCCAAGTTTTGCTTCCTTTAAATTGTAGTTTCCGCTCCATTGGTGATTGAACAATGAGTACCCCACCATGCAAGTTCTAGCTGCAGAAGGCAATCCTTCAGAAGCTTCATTTTTGTAAAAATTTATTTCTTTATTTTTCTGTAAATACGATTGCTTTTCTCTATTTTTCTATTTGTTTGTAGCCATAAATATGATTGTTATTTCCATGTTTTTCTATTGTTTCCTCTAGGGAACAACACTTTGTTGCATTTTTGTTGTTCCCTCTAGGGAATAACACTTTTTCTTGTTCCCTCTAAGGAACAACACTTTTTTAGTGTTTTTGTTGTTCCCTCTAGGGAACAACACCTTTTGATTTTTTTTTTTAGTGTTTTTGCTGTTCCCTCCCAGGAACAACACGTTTTGACTGTTTTTGAGTTTTTTTTGTTCCCTCTAGGGAACAACACTTTTAGAGTGTTTTTGTTGTTCCCTCTAGTGAACAACACTTTTTCGGATTGCTTTTTGTTGTTCCCTCAAGAGAGCAAGACTTTTAGAGTTTTGATGTTCCCTCAAGGGAACAACACTTTTTTTGATTGTTTTTTTGTTGTTCCCTCAAGGGAACATCACCTTTTTCGAGTGTTTTCTTATTCTTCCCTCAAGAGAACATCACTCTTAGGGTTTGTTATTCCCTCAAGAGAACAACACTTTTTGGAGTGTTTTTTGTTGTTTCCTCAAGGGAACAACACTTGTAGAGTTTTTTGTTCCCTCAGGGGAAAAGCAATCTCTTTGAGTGTTTTTCATTGCTCCCTCAAGGGAACATCACTTTTGGAGCTTGGTGTTCCGTCAAGGGAAAAACACTTTTTTTGGAGTGTTATTTTCTGTTCCCTCAAGGGAACAACATTTTTTTCGAGTATTTTTTGTTGTTACCTCAAGAGAACAACACTTTTAGAGTTTGTTGTTCCCTTAAGGGAACAACACTTTTTTCAGTGTTTTTTGTTGTTCCCTCAAGGGAGCAGTTGTTGTTCCCTCTAGGGAATGACACTTTTTTTAGTGTTTTTTTGTCGTTCACTCAAGGGAACAACACTTTTAGGTTTTTTTGTTCCCTCAAGTGAACAACACTTTTTTCGAGTGTTTTTTGATGCTCCCTCAAGGGAACAACACTTTGGAGTTTGATGTTCCCTCAAGGGAACAACACTTTTTTTGGAGTGCTTTTTGCTGTTCCCTCAAGGGAACAACACCTTTTTTTGAGTGTTTTTTGATGTTCCCTCAAGGGAACAACACTTTTAGAGTTTGTTGTTCCCTGAAGGGAACAACACTTTTTTGGAGTGTTTTTTGTTGTTCCCTCTAGGGAACAACACTTTTTTTGAGTGTTTTTTTGTTGTTCCCTCAAGGGAACAACACTTTTGTTTGAGTATTTTTTGTTCTTCCCTCAAGGGAACAACACTTTTTTTCGAGTGTTTTTTGTTGTTCGCTCAAGGGAACAACACTTTTTTTCGATTGTTTTCTATTGTTCCCTCAAGGGAACAACACCTTTCGAGTCTGTTTTCCCTCAAGGGAACATCACTTTTTTGGAGTGCTTTTTGTTGTTCCCTCAAGGGAACAACACTTTTTTTGAGTGTTTTTATGTTGTTCCCTCAAGGGAACAACACTTTTTTGGGAGTGTTTTTTTTTGTTCCCTTAGGGGAACAACATTTTTAGAGTTTTGTTGTTCCCTTAAGGGAACAACAATTTTTTAGAGTGTTTTATTGTTCCCTCAAGGGAACAATACTTTGAGAGTTTTGTTGTTCCCTCAATGGAACAACACTTTTAGAG
This sequence comes from Pinus taeda, assembly GCA_000404065.3. Classification (NCBI taxonomy): domain Eukaryota; kingdom Viridiplantae; phylum Streptophyta; class Pinopsida; order Pinales; family Pinaceae; genus Pinus; species Pinus taeda. The sequence goes on along the minus strand of APFE031485149.1, from coordinate 34,428 downwards.
TTTTTTTGTTCCCTCTAGGGAACAACATTTTTTTTTTCTTTTTGTTGTTCCCTCAAGGGAACAATACTTTTAGAGCTTTGTTATTCCCTCAAGGGAACAAAAATTTTTTTGGAGTTTTTTTGCTGTTCCCTGAAGGGAACAACACTTTTAGAATTTTTGTTGTTCCCTATAGGGAGCAACACTTTTTTGAGCGTTTTTGAGTTTTTACAATTCCCTCTAGGGAACAACACTTTTAGAGTGTTTTTGTTGTTCCCTCTTTGGAACAACATTTTTTCTTCTTGTGAAGTTTTGAGTGTTGTGCTTAGTGATGAAAAGAGAAATTGGGGGTTAATCCAAAATCCCTTTCCTTTACAAATTGATCTTGAGGCCTGTGGGTTATGGCACACGAAGTCTATCAGAAGCATTTGTTAGGCCTTCAGCCTTTAAACCATGGACTTACATTACACCCTAACCATATAACTTTATCAGGCTTTTTCCACTATTGGGAGCTTAAGTTATGATTTTACCTTAAAACCCGGGATGTGGCACTTTTCAGAATACACAGGAATACACGCGGAAACCCCTATCCAAACCTAAAGGTTGGATCTCAAAAAGTATTGAGTCGCATCTAATGAAGCTTTGAGTCTGCTCGCATATCGCAATTTGTAATCGCAGAGGTTCAGTACTCAAGGCCTATTTCGATAACACCAAGGCTCTCCACTGATGTGACATATCGGTGATCACTAATCGCAATCGCACATCGCAACTTATCAAAGTCTGTGTCCACCCACATGCCTTTGTTTGTTTGCGATGCGATACGTGGAGATCACATATTGCAACTCTTCCAGGCCTGAGGTCCACATCCTTTGGGAACCGATCTTTGTGATGCGATGCAAAACTGTGAAATGATCCTGGTTGTTGATCGCAAAGATCCAACGGTCCTATGCATCAACACTTCATTTCTTCATCCACTTGATGGATTTTTGCATTAAACGTAGTTCTGCGATAGTCTATCAAGCATGCATAAATTTCATAAATATCTCTAGGTTGCCATCGATCCTTCTCATGATCGATGGTCAATCAACCTACAACATTTGAACACACTTATAACCATGAAATGAAGACATTAACGTATATACATAATATATATAATATATATATATATATATATATATATATATATATATGTGAAACATAGATAGACGCACAGTTCAAAACTTAACACATGCTTTTCTATTATATACAAAGCAATTACAAGCTAAGGCATTTCAACCTTAGCACAGTTCTCCTCTCGACTACATTTCCACAGTTTGTTGACACAATTTCTACCTATTCGCTCTCTATCCCCTATCTCTCTTATTACATATATTTATAGAACACGTAGGTTGATCAATCTTTAAGATACATTGAATCAAATGACTATGAAGGATCCAATAAATCCTCTAACAAAAGCCCTTAAAGCTCAATAATGCATGCATGGCAGATAAGTCTCCTCTAGACTTTTATCCATCTTTTTCCATCTTTAAATCTATTTTAAAACAGATTTTTCCCTGTTTTTCTCCCCTAGTCCATGTCTTCTTCTTCGCTCTACTTTGGATTCCTCCCTTTGACTAAGGGTGTTGGATGCTCCTGAATCCGACTCCTCAGGCACAATAATTTATGACCTCCTAGTCATATGATTCTCCTTGTCCTTAGCAATTCTACCCACTGCATTTCTTCAGTGGAACTGCCCTTATGATCTTTGTGAGCTGCAACCAACCTCTGCAATAACAATCTTCCTCTGCTACACGATACCTCACCAAGCCCTCCTCACTCGGTCTTCTGGAATCCTTTAGGTTCTCTCCTCTGGAACCATATGATCACTTCATACTCTAGGTATGTTACAATCTTCTCAACTTCTATAGTCATTCTCTGTGCGACAGTAAGACCATAACTCTCCAGCTCTATTACTATACCTCCTACTCCTTCTTCTTTCTCTCTGGAACCCTTCTTTAATATTCCTTTGCATGCAAAACCTTCTTCTACTCTGATACCACTTGATGAAAAGAGAAATTGTGGGTTAATCCAAAATCCCTTTCCTTTAAAAAATCGATTTTGAGGCCTGTGGGTTATGGCTCACAAATCCTATCGGAAGCATTTCTTAGGCCTTCATCCTTTAAACCATGGACTTACATTACACCCAAACCATATTACTTTATTGGGGCTTTTCAGCTATCGGGAGCTTAAGTAATGCTTTTACCTTAAAACCCCGGACATGCCACTTTTCAGAATACACAGGAATACATGCGGAAACCCTTATCCAAGCTTGAAGGCTGGATCTCAAAAAATCTTGAGTCGCATCCAATGAAGCTTCGTGTCTGCTCCCATATCATAATTCGCAATCGCGGGGGTTCAGTGCTCAAGGCTTATTCTGATAATGCCAAGGCCCTCCGCTGATGCGACATATTAATGATCGCTCGTCACAGTCGCGCATTGCAGCTTCTCAAAGCCTGCATCTGTCCACATGCCTCTATTTGTTTGCAATGTGATATGTGGTGATTGCATATCACAGCTCTTGCAGGCCCAAGGTCTGCGTCCTTTGGGAACCGATCTTTGCGATGTGATGCCAAACTTTGATATGATCCTGGCCATTGATCATAAAGATCCAACGGTCCTATGCATCAACACTTCATTTCTTCATTCGCCTAATGGAATTTTGCATTAAACATAGTTCTGCCACAATCTATCAAGCACACATAAATTTCATAAATATCTCTGGGTCACCATCTATCCTTCCTATGATTGATGGTCGATCAACCTACAACATTTGAACACA
>APFE031485149.1:0-31245 GCA_000404065.3 Pinus taeda | reverse complement strand
ATACATATACATATACATATACATATACATATACATATACATATACATATACATATACATATATGAAACACAGATAGGCACATAGTTCAACACTTACCACACGCTTTTCTATTATATACAGAGCAATTACAAGATAAGGCATTTCAACCTTAGCATAGTTCTCCTCTCGACTACATCTCCACAGTCTGTTGACACAATTTCTACCTATTCGCTCTCTATCCCCTATTTGTCTTATTACATATATTTATAGAACATACAGGTTCATCAATATCTAAGATACATTGGATGAGTTCACTATGAAGGATCCGATCAATCCTCTAACAAAATCCCTTAAAGCTCGATAATGCATGCATGGCAGATAAGTCTCCTCAAGACTTTTATCCATATTTTTCCATCTTTAAATTTGTATTAAAACAGATTTTCCCTATTTTTCTCCCATTGTCCATGTCTTCTTCTTTGCTCCACTTTGGATTCCTCCCTTTAACTAAAGGTGTTGGATGCTCTTGCATCAATTAGCACCTTCTTCCTCTTGTGGGATTATTCCTAGCTCATCCCAACCCATTTTTCTGATTCCCTTTCATGGCATGAAGTACAATACTTTTATGAGGACAAGAATTATGGAGTCTTTTGGGGCATGTGAATACCCTTAATGTTATGATATTTTACATGACATATTCTCAATGATAAAGTTTTTTTTTTTAAACAAAATGGACACAATTATTTATATATTACTTTACTATATTGATTTATCCTGTATATGATACCGATTGATCATCTTTACCATGCTGGTTCCACTTCTCCTGGCTATAATTCTCTCTATCTATTATAAGTACCATTATGGGTATATATATATATATTTTCTATTGACATGTTCAACTTCTACCGCCATCCATATTGTTAAGGAGTGTTGAGCCTCCCTCTATTTATCATAAGAATGTGTAATAACAACAAAATTTCAGATGGAGGATAGGGGGTCTCATTATCAGTGTTGGGTAGCGCAAGCCCCGCAGAACGAGTATGGGGTGAGAAGCCCAGAATTTTGGGTAATATTAGGGTAAAGGACTCCATGGAAAATGTGGAGCACGAACTATAGTAGGTTGAGTCAAAGGGTAGACCACCCAAAAATAATGTAAATAAATAGTAATGGAGTCGGCCGCAGAGGAACCGCCGGCCAAGGGAAAGTATAAATAGAGCAGAGCTCTATGAGGGAAAGTAGTTCTTTTGGAAGATAAAATGTAATGGGTTCTAAAAGGAAATAGCTTAAAAGCCTCTGTAATTCTGAGTCGAGGGAGTAGGGTAGTAGGTAGAGGCTCTATTGAGTGCACAGGGTGGATCTGGATGTATTGTTGGAAATTGATAATAAAGATAAGTTTCTTTTGAATTTTGTGTTGATTGTGACTTTGCTCTTTTATGATAAATGAACTATTATGATTTCTGCAATTACTACAGTTGAATACATGTGAACTGGGTTAATCTTGATGCACGAAGTAACCAAAAGTAATAAATGTTTACTTAAAGACCATTCTAACTAGATCAAACCCATAATAAGTGATTCCATCTGTAATAAGCACGGTAAAGATATTTTGATTTGTGTGTTGGCATTATGAGACAAGTGTTGTCCTTGATGGCAAATCATCTCAGATGATAAATTATAGTGCAGCAAAGTTCACGGACTTTTATGCAGAGAAAATTTTATTCCATGTAGAGAAACGTTCATGGAATTTTATGCAGACAAAGGTTTATTTCATCTGGAGAAAATTTCACAGAATTTTATGTAGAGAAAATTTTATTTCATGTAGAGAAAATTTCACGGAATTTTATGCAGAGAAAGGTTTATTTCATGTGGAGAAAAGTTCACATAATTTTATGCAGAGAAAAGTTTATTTCATGTAGAGAAAAGTTCACAGAATTTTATGCAGAGAAAAGTTTATTTCATGTGGAGAAAAGTTCACGGAATTTTGTGCAAAGAAAATTTTATTTCATGTGGAGAAAAGTTCACGCACTCTCATGGTTGGTTCATGGCATTAGTTCGACAGTTTTTGATCCTATGGTTTTGGTCCGTGGTATTGCATCCAAAAGTGTTGATCCCAAGTATTGGGTTCATGGTATTGTGTTATTATGGTTTTGGACTGTGGTATTGTGAAAGGCCTAAGACTATAAAAGAGGAAGGAGATCATTTGGTAAAGCATCATCTAAATTATTGAACATCTGATAGAGTGCTAGATCTGGGATACTGTGATTGGGTTATGGTGCAGATCTAGATCTGAGCTAAACAGGGATTTCACCGGTTGATGGAGAACAAGATCTAAGGATAGATCGGGATCAAATGGTTTGAAATGAACTATCTCTATATATTTGATTATGCTTATTCTAGATCTGTATACTGACGCTTGTAATGATCTGATCTGGGTATAGCTTTAGTTTGAAATTGCTGCAAGTCATGTTTGAATATTTATAGATCTGTACGCGGGTTCGCTTTGGTGTAAGCGCGTATCTATGTAGGTTTGGTTCATTATAGTAGCATATACAATTTGAGCTATGATATTTGAAGTCACAGGTGGTTCTGGTTGTTGATGGGTTCTGATGACAGTTTAAAGGTGTTAGTATTCTGCATATCCTGTTTGGTTGATTGTGTTTAGCTTCAGTATTGATGGATGAGAACTAATATTGGATTAGGATCATAATGACTAATATTTATGTTATGTGATGGACTAGATCTGGGTTCTAACACATATATTATCCTTGTATATGTATTGATCTAGTGTTTGGGTGATTCAGAAGATTGATTGATTATGTGCTTCAATGATATTAGTAGGTCCAGTATGAAAATTGGATGAACCGTGGCCTTTCAAATTATGTGTTGTGCTTCAGGAGTATCGAGTCTGAGAATGTATGAAACGTGGTACCTGGGGGAGAGAAGATTGTAGGTCGGTGCCTACGTACTAGTATCTTAGCTAGTACAAGAACTATGGGGGTTGTAGCTCCCTTCCATGAGAAACTGGAGAATGAGAGAGGGTTGTAGCTCTCTGCAGGTAGAAGGCTGCGCACTGGTATAAGACTGCACCAGTACATAAATATTGTAAAAGGATTTTCTTATTAAGAAGAAGATTAAGATGACTTGGAGCAGGTGGTTCTCTCCCACATTGGGTTTCCACCTTATATCATGGTGTTCATGTGTGTGGCTTATGTGTGATGATCTGTTCTATTTTACTACACCTTTTTACTATTAATATGGTTGATAATGTTCTAATGCACTCATTCAGGATCAACTAACTAAATCATAAGAAGTTGTGGAAGTAGCATATATGAATCTGAATATGGAAATGAAAAAGTTTTATTGATGTGATAATACTGATTCACCCCCCCGTCTTAGTATTATTTCCAACAATTGGTATTAGAGCAGGTTCTTTTGTAGAAGCTTGATCGCTTGAAGGAGATCATTGGAACAATGGGAAAGAAGCTTAAGAAGAAAGCACATAAGCAGAAGAAGACATCTCAGAAGAACTATGAAAATGGGAGAATCGATTGGGGATTAGGTGTAAGAAGCTCTTTAGATTCAGAATCAGATTCAGAATCATTTCAGAATGAAGATGAACTATCAGGTATGAATTTGCTATCCTCTGATGTTCCAGCTATCTATCCATTTCGAAAAGATGAAAGTGATAGCGGAACAACTGAATTCGCTCTTATGGGTGAACAAGAAAGATATCAAATAGAGGCAGAATTTAAAAGGCTTTTAGACAAAATTAGAGATCAACAAGATCTATTCAACAAAAGGGAATGTGACTTCAAAGAAGAAGCTACCAAACTAAAAGCCCAACTAGAAGAAGGAAACAAGGTAAGGAAGTTATTCAAGGACAAATATCAAAAGCTGCAGGATGAAGTAACATCATTAAGAGATGAAGTCAATGAAAGAAGAACAACCATCAAGAAACTCAGAGATAGATCCAGTTACTATGAAAGTCTTGAAGCCACGATCCGCTCGCTAAAAGAAGATCTTGAAGAATCAAAGAAGCAGAATAAGTATCTACTCCAAGCTATTGAAAAACAAGAAAATGAAGTCATCAGTTTAAAATCTCAGCTGGAATGTGCCTTCAGAATTCATCAAATGTAGTAGGATCTGAATGAAGAACAAGAAAAGGAGATACTCAAACTAAGGCAACAAATGGAAGAAGGAAGAAAGTCTGAAGAAATCTGGAAGAAGCAATGTCTCAAAAAGGAGGAACAACTTCAGGTTGAGGTAAATATCTTGAAAGGTAAATTAGAAGATAAGGATAAGATTTTACGATTTCAAGACAGTACTAAGGTCTTGGATGATATTCTTAATAGTCAAAGGTCTCCTGCTATCAAAATTGGTCTTGGTTTTCATGAATCTATTGAAGGTGAATCTATTTCACAAAGTAAGACAAGGGACTCCACTGAAAAATCTGAAATGCTCAATAAGCAGATGAAAGGTCAATCTCATCATCAACCAAGGAAAGAAATTCTTCAAAGAAAATATTCTACTCCTCCTATGACTAATGTTGAATGTTATGTATGTCATAATCTTGGGCATGTTGCAGCGAGATGTAGAAGAAGAAGGTTTCACGACCATCATGCAGAAAGATCATCTCATTAAAGGTACTTTAATGGATATTGCTTTGCTTGCAATATGTTTGGTCATAGAGCTGTTGATTGCTATAGAAGAAATATGAGACATGTAAGATGTTACACTTGTAACAAGCTTGGACATATAGCTAAGGAATGCAGGAACAAAGTATGGACACCATACCAAAAGGAGAAAACATCATCATCACACTTGAAGATGTGGAAGAAGAAAGAAGTGCAATCAGAAAGACGCGGCATAACACAACATACAGACATAACAGAATCATAGAGAGCTAGAAGTGTAAAACTTCAGTGTCCTAAATCTCATACGCAAGTTTCTTAAAGAGAAGTCACATATATATGCGAGTTGGTTATGGCATAGTCGCGTATATGATTGTTTGAGGAAAGACAGTAGGGACAGGTTCAGGAAAAGGATCAGTTATGATTTGGTTTATTTGCGCTATTTACAATTTGCTGATGATGTGTGGAGATGACTTGATGGTTAGAAGTGTTTTGTTTCTAACTTGATAATGACGATGACTTGATACTTCTTGCTGATATGCATGATCATATCTGACAGTAAACAAGATGGCACAGGTTTAGGGGGAGCATATGCTTTTAATGCATTGTTGGCATTATGGTTAATAGTCCTTGGTGATGATGCTTACATGGATAAATGATTCATCTTGCTATGATATGGTTATGAGTTGTTCAGATGATTCTTGGGGTTACATAGTTGATATTTAGATCAGATTTGTGGTTGATTCTCTAATGGTGCTTACATGGTGATCTTCATTAGGATAAGGAGAAGTACATAAATTGAATTCACATCTTCTTTACTTGATCATGAGTCACTCATATGTTGTTGTTGCCATATGCATAAAGATCATATATTACAGTTATGATGCCGGATTCCTATTGTTCTTAGCACTCATATGAATGAGGATTGTTGGCTGGATACATGGATTGTTGGAGATATGATGATGATGAGTTCTTACCTATATGATGATAGGTTGTTTCGTACATATGTTGATTGATGCAAATATTCCCAATTGATGATACTTGGTCCATGCAGATCTGGATGGCTATGGTGTTTCTCACATATGATAGAATGATTCTGAATATACAGAATTCTATTCAAAAGGATGAGTTGATACAGACATACCTTGATGATTCATGCACTAATACAGGTTGCTGGTGACAGATGTTATGGAGCAGATCATACAGTGTCATTGCTGATGCTTATCATGATCTTATTTAGGTGTTTGGTCTCGGTTATAAATGTCATTTATATAATTCGATGTAAAGGTCATATCATGACTCATGATGTAATAGTGTGTCTCTATCTATTGTGGTCATTTGATGAAATATTTGAGTCATATCAAGGTCATGTAACGACCTATGTTGGTTTCCCCACTATGCCTGGGATGAATGGTGTAATGTACTTGGTTGTAATTTTCTGGTATATCCCCACTTGGTTGGGAGATGGATGTATGTATGAGTCCTTGGTGATAGGAAGGTCATTTATGATAAAGTCATGTTCTTCCTGTAAAACATCTTTTTGCAGAGCTTGCTTATAGTCAGGGGGAGCATGAACAACACACTTCAGCAGAGCAGAGACTTCAGCATGTACTAAGAGGAAGCATGGATAGAGTGGTACACCTTGGCATATACAAAGGGGGATCTCATTCAGAGATTTCAGCAGGTACTCAGGGGGAGTATGGGTAGCAGAATGTTTCTCTAGGAAAGAGATTATCTTGGTTCGCCCTTTGCCCTTGATGTCAAAGGGGGAGAGTGATTTGGTGTTGTTGCCATCAAGTCCAAAGGGGGAGATTGTTGGCATTATGATACATATGTTGTGCTTGATGGCAACCCACTCATCTCAGATGATAAATTATATTGGAGAAAAGTTCACGGACTTTTTTGCGGAGAAAAGTTTATTTCATGTGGAGAAACGTTCTCACATTTTTATGTAGAGAAAAGTTTATTTCATGTGGAGAAAAGTTCACGCATTTTTATTCCGAGAAAAGTTTATTTTATGTGGAGAAAAGTTCACGCACTTTTATGTAGAGAAAAGTTTATTTCATGTGGAGAAAATTTCACGCACTTTTATGCGGAGAAACGTTTATTTCATGTGGAGAAAAAGTTCACGCACTTTTATACGGAGAAAAGTTTATTTCATGTAGAAAAAAAATGAAAGTTCACACACTTTTATGTGGAGAAAAAGTTTATTTCATGTGTAGAAAATTTCACGCACTTTTATGTGGAGAAAAAGTTTATTTCATGTGGAGAAAAGTTCACGCACTTTCATGGTTGGTTCATGGTATTGGTCTGACAGTTTTTTGATCCTATGGTTTTGGTCCGTGGTATTGCATCCAAAAGTGTTGATCACAAGTATTGTGTTCATGGTATTGTGTTATTATGGTTTTGGACCGTGGTATTGTGAAAGGCCTAAGACTATAAAAGGGGAAGGAGATCATTTGGCAAAGTATCATCTTATTTATTGAATATTTGATAAAGTGCTAGATATGGAATACTATGATTGGGTTATGGTGCAGATCTGGATCTGAGCTAAAGAGAGATCTCACTGGTTGATGGAGAACAAGATCTAAGGATATATCGGGATCAAATGGTTTGAAATGAACTATATCTATATATTTGATTATGCTTATTCTAGATCTATATACTGGCGCTTGTAATGATCTTGGTATAACTTAAGTTTGGAATCGCTGCAAGTCATGTTTGAATATTTATAGATCTGTACGCAGGTTGGATTTGGTGTAAGCGCGTATGTATGTAGGTTTGGTTCATTGTAGTAGCGTATACAATTTGAGCTATGAAGTCACGGGTGGTTCTAGTTGTTGATGGGTTCTGATGACAGTTTAAAGGTGTCAGTATTATGCATATCCTGTTTGGTTGATTGTGTTTAGCTTCAGTATTGATGGATGAGAACTAATATTGGATCAGGATCATAGTGACTCATATTTATGTGATCTGATGGACTAGATCTGGGTGCTAACACATATATTATCCTTGTATATGTATTGATTTGATGTTTGGGTGATTCAGAAGATTGATTGATTATGTGCTTCAATGATATTAATGAGGTCCAGTATGAAAATTGGATGAAACGTGGCCTTTCAGATTATGTGTTGTGCTTCAAGAATATCCAGTCTGAAAATGTATGAAATTTGGTACTTGGAGGAGAGAAGATTGTAGGTTGGCACCTACGTACTAGTATCTTAGCTAGTAAAAGAACTATGGGGGTTGTAGCTCCCTTCCAGGAGAGACTGGCGAATGAGAGAGGGTTGTAGCTCTCTACCGGTAGAAGCCTGTGTACTGGTATAAGACTGCACCAGTATAGAAATATTGTAAAAGTATTTTCTTATTAAGAAGAAGATTGAGATGACTTGCAGCAGGTGGTTTTCTCCCACATTGGGTTTCCACCTTATATCATGGTGTTCATGTGTGTGGCTTATGCGTGATGATCTATTCTATTTTACTGCACCTGTTTACTGTTAATATGGTTGATAATGTTCTAATGCACTCATTAAGGATCAACTAACTGAATCATAAGAAGTTGTGGAAGTAGCATATATGAATCTGAATATGGAAATGAAAAAGTTTTAATGATGTGATAATACTGATTCACCCCCCCTCTCAGTGTTATTTCCAACACCCAGTGATCGCAGTGAGTTTGTTGTGTTTTCACTTGGAGCTGCAGCGTCCATTTATGATGCGAATGTATTTTTTTATGTTTTAACATATAATATAAAATGTGGCTAGTTGTGTTATGCAACCTCTTTTGTTTTGTTGTGAGTAAGATTTATGTTTTAATTAAGTCCTTTTGTGGTTGTGATATCCTCCCTACAACCTAAAATTTATCATGCGGCCAAATTTAACTTTTCTTACTTTACCGCAATCTATCTCTAAGCTCCTCTGCCCTCTTAAAATTTTTCTAACATTCCATTCCCCAAACCCATGGATAACACTGCTATACTTCTCCAGTGGAGAAGTTCTATAAATTTGTTCAACAGGTCTTCAATTCTGACTGTTACAGTTTTTTACCACCGTGACCTGTTGACTCTAAAAATATTGAGACCAATCATGTGATCCATAACTCTATACACTTTTCTTAACTCCTCCCGAGATGCCAGAACGTCATTCTTGTTCACGGATGTTGAGAAGAAACTTACTTTACATTCTTGCATGCAACAAACAGTCCTCTACCACATATTTTGCATGCAAGAAACAAGGTGGTCAAACGAAACTTTCCAGGGAACGAGGAGGAAAGAAATGGGAAATGCTGCCAAGAAGTTGAATAATCAGCAAAAACAGAAATTCAACGGGAGTTGATAGACAACTTGCATAAATTAAAATAATCATATAGATGAATCTATTTGTGACTCGAATTAGTCAAATATACATCATTCTCATAGCGTCAGCTTCTTTACATCATCATCATTGTATCACCTTAATTTTTATGAGAAAAAATTAATGAAGAGAAATTTGGAGGGTAAAATCTTTGTTGTTTGCTTGATTTTTTTTCAGAGTATTTCTACTGCAAAATTATCGAGTTAAAAGTACTAGAGTATCTTTTTTTGTATTTTTCAGAATTTATTATTGCAAAAAATTAATTTGCTGGGTAAAATATTTTTTGGAGAGCTGCAAAGAAATAAAAAATTGAAAATTTTACTTAAAAATTAACATTAATTATCCCTTTTCTTGGCTTGCTTTTTGCACCCCTGGTGCGCCTTTAATTATTTATCTTTATTTGGTGCATAGCTTAGGAGCCCAAATTTTCTTTATGCCTTTTCAATACTCCTTTAATATATAGAATTTTCTCTCTCATCGAGGTTGGGACATTCAAGAGTTCCTTTGTTTGAGATTGAAGCATTAAATGCTTCAGGCACTAGGTGATAGTTAATGAGAAGGGTGGAGACCATGCTAGGCTTTGTCCACGTGCTAAATCTGTCCCAACCATATTTTGCATTTTACATTTTCTTTCCTTGTGGCTTTATGTGCTTTTATCATTCTTTTAGCTGCATCAACCTCCAGGGCTAAGTTTTTTGTCCTTGACTTAAGGATGTGGATATAGGGTGACAATTCCAATGATAGGAGATGGATAATTGGAAAATATGGAAAGAGGTAAGTATGGATTACCTTGGACGTGATCTATCCATCAATGTATCCCCAATAGTGCCCTTCCTAAACCATAAGGCCTTAGAGTAGGTCTCACTGGACTAGAATCAAATACTAACCTCCCAAGTGAAGTGTGGGAACATGGCTACAATCCAGGTTGGTCAGTCATCTAGTTTGCTTCGTGATCTGTTTTAATATTCCCATAACATTATTATGAAAATATATGATTGCTAGAATGGTTGAGTACCTACCAAAATATGATCCAACTTCATTCAAGAAGAATGTTAGATGGGAGACAGATCTGACTGGAGAAATGGGTGGAAAACTATGGCATAATGCTATGTGTTGACCATCATTGGGTTGCCAGCTATCTGGCTGTCAAAATGAGGAGAAGAATCTTCAATTATGGTTTACCCACTATTGGTGGGTAACATGCTACATGAAGGATATCACCAAACCATATAGATGTCAAATTTCTTAACAAAGCATGCCACATATCCATCATATCAAGCTGTAGCGATCGATGAGGAAGTAGTATCCAATGTGTATGGCCATCATAGTTCAACTGAGGGTAGCTAACACATTATCTCCAGATCATGTGAAGCACCCTTAAGCATGGTGTAAACACTTTGGGAGTAACCTAAAAGCTAACATAAGCATCCACAATGTTGGCTTACTTAGACTCCCTAGTTCTAGAGAACCTGGTATTTGGAATGGGTTTCCCAATCCCGACATCTATATGAACATTTATGGTTCTACCTCTTGTAATATTGACCCTATCGTCCAAGGTTTCAACCTCTCTTCTCACTACTAAATGTTGGTTCAGTTTGGAGGTAGCAATGTATGTTGCCACCCTTTTCCTTTTCCTATGAGGAGAGGGTCCTCCTCCTTTTTTCTTGTGTTCCCTACACTTGGGTGGTCTGCCTCGCATCCTCTTGGTTTTCCTCATGTTTGGGGCTTTCTGAACTAGGCTACTAGCTTTGGTAATGTTGTAATCCAGGGTGTTTAACATAATAGACTAGATTGGTGATACTCAACACTACCAACACTCCAGGGGAATGCAAACCACCAACCCTTTTAAACGAAGATTCATACTGCTCAGCCTCTCTTCATTGAACTTGTTTTCTCATTCTTCCCAACTCATTATTGTAATAAGTAATGGAACTTGTGGGAGACTTCTCTCTGTGTTTTACTGCAATAGCCAGAGTACCATCTAGTTGAGTAGTTTGCTGGGAAGGAGGACATTATGTTTTGAACCAACTTGTTTCTTCTTTGTTTGATGTTTTCCAGTTCCATCACCGCTTGATCTCATGTCTTCTACCTAGGTGGAACACTTCACTTCTCTCTCCCCTATCTCCTCATCTATGGAAAATCCCATATGCTTGTTGAGTATTAATTTTGATTGAGATTTTGCAAGTTTTAGTCAGATATTTTATTCACTCTTCTAAGAAGAGTTTTCAAAGAATTTTCATCCCATTACAGAGAAAAATATGTGCTTTACTTTCATTTTAAAAGGGTTTGAAACTTACCTTGTATTTTCACTAGTATTCATGATATTTTTGGGCTTTGAATGGGAACACACAGTGCTACCAACCAAAAATAGAGATGGTATCATAGCATCCTTGGTACGATTAATGCTTGCAATAATAGCATCCTTGTCTTTTTACTATGAGGAGAGGGTCCTCCTCCTTTCTACTTTTGTTCCCTACACTTGGGTGGTCTGCCTCACATCCTCCTGGTTTTCCTCATGTTTAGGGCTTTGTGAACCAGGCTACCAGCTTTGGTAATGTTGTAATCCATGGTGTTTAACATAATAGACCAGATTTGTGGTACTCGACACTACCAACACTCCAGGGGAATGCAAACCACCCACCCTTTTGAATGAAGATTCATTTTGCTCAGTCTCTCTTCATTGAACTTGTTTTCTCATGCTTCCCAACTCATTATTATCATATGTAATGGCATTTGTGAGAGAGTTCTCTCTGTGATTTACTGCAATAGCCAGAGTACCATCTAGTTGAGTACTTTGCTGGGAAGGACGACACTTATTATGTTTTGAAACAACTTGCCTCTTCTCTATTTGATGTTTTCCAGTTATTTTGGCAATGATACGATTAATTCTTGTAGTAATATCATCCTTGTCTTTTTCCTATGAGGAGAGGGTCCTCCTCCTTTCTACTTTTGTTCCCTACAGTTGGGTGGTTTGCCTCGCATCCTCCTGGTTTTCCTCATGTTTGGGTCTTTGGAAATAAGGCTACCAGCTTTGGTAATGTTGTAATCCATGGTGTTTAACATAATGGACCAGATTGGTGATACACGACACTATCAACACTCTAGGGGAATGCAAACCACCAACCCTTTTGAATGAAGATTCATTTTTCTCAGCCTCTCTTCATTGAACTCATTTTCTCATGCTTCCCAACTCATTCTTGTAATAAGTAATGGCATTTGTGGGAGAGTTGTCTCTGTGATTTACTGCAATAGCCAGAGTACCATCAAGTTGAGTAGTTCGTTGGAAGGAGGACATTTATATGTTTTGAACCAACTTGCCTCTTCTCTATTTGATGTTTTCTAGTTAATTTGGCAATGATACGATTAGTTCTTGTAATAATAGCATCCTTGTCTTTTTCCTATGAGGAGAAGGTCCTCCTCCTTTCTAATTTTGTTCCCTACACTTGGGTGGTTTGCCTTGCATCCTCCTGCTTCTCCTCATGTTTGGGGCTTTGTGAATAAGGCTACCAGCTTTGGTAATGCTGCAATCCACAATGTTTAGCATAACATACCATATTGGTGATACTTGACACTACCAACACTCCAAGGGAATGCAAACCACCAACCCTTTTGAATGAGGATTCATTTTGCTCAGCCTCTATTCATTGAACTCGTTTTCTCATGCTTCCCAACTCATTATTGTAATAAGTAATGGCATTTGTGGGAGAGTTCTCTTTGTGATTTACTGCAATAGCCAGAGTACCATCCAGTTGAGTAGTTCACTCGGAAGGAGGATATTTATTATGTTTTGAACCAACTTGCACCTTCTCTGTATGTTGTTTTCCAGTTCCATCAACACTTGATCTCAGGTCTTCTGGCTAGGTGGAATACTTCACTTTTCTCTCCCCTATTTCCTCATTTAGGGAAAATCCCATATGCTTGTTGAGTATTAATGTTGATTGAGATTCTACAAGTTTTATTCAAAGATTATGTTCACGCTTCTAAGAAGAGTTTTCAAAGACTTTCCATCCCATTGTAGAGAAAAATAGGTGCTTTACTTTCATTTTAAAAGGGTTTGAAACTTACCTTGTATTTTCGCTAGTATTGATGACATTTTTGGTCTTTGAATGGGAGCAAACAATGCTACCAACCAAAAGTAGAGATGGTATCATATCATCCTTGGTACGATTAATTCTTGTAATAATAGCATTCTTGTCTTTTTCCTATGAGGATAGGGTCCTCCTCCTTTCTGATTTCGTTCCCTACACTTGGGTGGTTTGCCTCGCATCCTCCTAGTTTTCCTAATGTTTGGGGCTTTGTGAACCAAGCTACTAGCTTTGGTAATTCTGTAATCCATGGTGTTTAACATAATAGACTAGATTGATGATATTCGGCACTACCAACACTCGAGGAGAATGCAAACCACCATCCCTTTTGAATGAAGATTCATTCTACTTACCCTCTCTTCATTGAACTCATTTTCTCATGCTTCCCAACTCATTATTATAATAAGTAATGGCATTTAATGCAATAGCCAGAGTACCATCCAGTTGAGTAGTTCGCTAGTAAGCAAGACATTTATTATGTTTTGAACCAACTTGCCTCTTCTTTGTTTGATGTTTTCCAGATCCATCACCACTTGATCTCACGTCTTCTAGCTAGGTAGAAGACTTCACTTCTCTCTCCCCTCTCTCCTCATTTAGGGAAAATACCATATGCTTGTTGAGTATTAATGTTGATTGAGGTTCTGCAAGTTTTAGTCAAAGATTCTGTTCACTCTTCTAAGAAGAGTTTTCAAAGACTTTCCATCCCATTGTAGAGAAAAATAGGTGCTTTACTTTCATTTTAAAAGGGTTTGAATCTTACCTTGTATTTTCACTAGTATTCATGATATTTTTAGGCTTTGAATGGGAACAAACAGTGATACGAACCAAAAATAGATATGGTATCATCATTCAAATTTATGCTTATATTAAAGAGTATATTGATTTTGTTTTCGAGCCATTCTTATATTGAGAGTTTAATAAGTTTGCAGAATTTTAATTTTATTTCAATTATTAATCATTATAAATATGGTAGGGGTTTTTATTATAAAAAAAGTAAAATGACTCTACTATTGCATTTGCAGGTGCTCTAGGAAATCAGGCAAGGCAAGGCAAGTGATAATGCAGAAATACTAAGAGTGCACACATTTATATTTTAGGTATGCACTACATTTATTTTATTCTATTTTAGTAAGTAGCTCTCTTGGAAATGGTTGAGCAATGGTATAAAAATTTCCTTACATAATTTATTATTTTATTCTTAACAGGAAGAATGATGGGTGGTTTGGTGTGCCTCCAAGAAACGATTAACTACCCAGAAAAAAGCTAGTGATAGAGACTTCTTTGCATTTTCACCTTGCTATGAAGTTGATCCTAATAGTTCATTACCTGAATTAGATTCATTGGATATGAAGCTTCCTCAAGAACTAGATCACCACCAATTTGGATACCAATTGCAACAATTCTTGGGCTGTAAACAAGAGATGGAGCCAACTCGAATTATGAAATCCAGTAGTGCAGAAGATAATTATGTAGGTCACCAATAGATTGAGAATTGGCCTACATCATGTTTTCAGGCCCTGTGTCAATTTTCCATCTTTTGTAAAACTTTCATGAAGACAATTTCCAATCAATTGTAGATTCAGATACATATACATTATTACAATTCTTTTTACCAAGGAATCCAATTCCAATTATACACTGGTCTTGAAATTGTGGTTTAACAACTAGATATGAATTTAATTTCCACCATTTAATGTGATTGAAGCTTTGAATTTCTATGTTAGAGAGTAAACCCTCTTGTAGGATGGAGAAATCTAGAACATCTTTTTTTGCCTCATAATATGTCTTAAAATGAAGTTCCAACTGAGGGTCCTACATGTTCAAATGTCATGAATGCATTTTAAGAAAATATAAGTGTGTTTCCTTATTATTTTCAATGTTCTTTTTGAGAATTGCATTTTAATTTAGATTTAAAATTACTTTGCTGTTAGATTTAAAAATAATGGATTTATTTATTTTTTATTCTATTGGTATCCATAAACAACAGAGATTTAAGGTAATTAAAATCACTATTTGGGAACTTTTAATGTTGAAACTACCTTGAAAGAACATTTAAAATGATTTTATTTATTTTTCTTTAAATAATTTTTTATATTGTCTCTAGAGAGACAATAGTTTGAATTATGGACATATAGTCTCTATAGAGACAATATGTTTTTAATCTCAACTATTGTCTCTAAAAAGACAAAAATGAAAGTGTCTCTACAAAGAAAAATGAAATTGTCTCTAGAGAGACAAATGAAATTTCTCTTAATAGACAATAATTCTTGTCTTTATAGAGACAATAATAATATGTGTTCTATATTGTCTTTATAGAGACAAATTTTTGAGACATTATATTTTGAGACACCCGCTTAAAGGCAATATTGAAGACAATACACAAGTTTCTGTTTTTGTCTTAAGTTAAGAAAATTGACTCAAATATTGTCTTAAAACCCCCTACATGTAGTAGTGATATAAGCACATGTGTTCCTCAACAGAGAGTACATATATTTACCTAATGATAGAAAATGAACAACTCCAAACACATCATTGTGTAGCAACTCTCAAATTTTCTTTTCTCTGGTAGCACTAGATAAGAACCTTACTTGATTATGTATACCATAAATTCATTGTTCATAGAAATTGAAATATACTGTGAAACAAATACCTTTATGATGTAACGCTAAAATTCCCTCCTCTCTAATATATCCTAGTATTTAATTCCATACCATTATCGCTTCTCTAGATATTAGGGGTTTTGTATTCTTAAATTCCATCCTTAATAATAATAAGAATATTAAACTCGTGCTTCCTAATTTTTATGCGAAGTTCCGTTCTCAACACCCCTCGTCAACACCATTATATGTAAAACCATTTTGTGGGTTTCACTTTCAACCATAGTATGTATACCTACACTAGTCATCGTAATTTCAGATATCACATTTCCAGCCATCTTTGGAATGGAAAAAACACCAAGGAGTGTTCTAATCCTTCCATCCTTGAGTAACAAATTTATTTTTTCTCGTCTTATGATTCTAACTCTCAAGTAATATCATTGGAAAATACAATGCTCATTATAATTTTGATATTCACAAAAAATTTCCCTATGAGGTGTCTTATGAAATTAATCATTTATGTTGATCAATAATAAATTGTGACTTAAATGTGTACTTGATTAATCCAATTACACATCCATTCGCTCCTCTAAGGAGGTATTCCATTTTGTCAAAGTAGCATCAACATATCCCAACCTATTGTAAACACTTATAGATCTACATCGTTCGTATTAATCCCATATTTACAATATTTTTGGCATTCCTTTAAGGATTTTCTTTAGATCTAGTTATACCTCTAAATTTAATCTCCCTCCTATAATTTAATTTTCTCTAACTCTTGGGATTGACCTCTTACAAACAAGGCATCCATGCTCCTACTATCCATGGTTTTCCACCTCATTTATTCTAAAAGTAAGGATGAAGCCACATCAAAGAAATAGATTAAAAAATGCAGTTATAATCATAAAACAACTGACTTACCATGGTACTAAATGCATATAAATTCTCTACTATAGAGTCTACATCATGCATGCTTTGGAGGTATATTGTTTTTCAAAGAAAAATTTTGTTTACCATAGATATAGATTGGCATAATGTCTCTGTATTGACATAACTAGGTTGTAGCCCTTTCCATCATAGGCAAACTAGTCAAGTTATCCATCAAGATACTAGAAGGTTTAGGACAAGTGTTCATAGTGACCTAATATTACTTTCCTACAAGAATTCCCTTCATATTAAGTTTACATAATTCAAATATTTTCCCATTAAATTTCTCAATATAAATTTTAAAACTACTTGCCAATATTTTCAACATAGGAATCACCACCATAAGGGTCCCACTAAATCCAACTTTATCATAAACCCCATAGAAACTTGTTCTATAAAAATGAGTTCAATCCTTAGCAAATAAAATGTCCACCGAAATCAAATAAAATAACTTTCATATCAAATATATCTTTCAAAAAATTATAGTGAACATATACATAGAGAGAAAAATAGCAAAACAAACACATACATCATGGTCAAGATAAGCATAATGATTTACCTGGTTAACTAAGAAGACTAAAATTACCCAATAGTAGTGGCATGGATCTAAATTTTCATTATATTAACATCACCATTTACAATACAATGTATAGGGTTCCATGTCATCCAAAACCCTATTATATTAGAATATAATACATTTAACCTTAATTCCTTAATTATAAGTGGATTACAGTGTGTTAAAAATACCAAATAAAATAAAAAATAAACCAAAACTAATTTAAAAAATAATCATACAAAAATTATAACACATTCTCAATACCAACCATGAATAGGAAAAATTGACTTGTAAATACTTTATCCATTAGTATTCTTACTAAGAAATCACACTCATTGACTTTATTGTAAGACCCTCCTCCCATATCTTCCCAAGTAACTCACTAACGGGGCTAAACATATGATGAGAGGCTACTATGATGGGATTCAACCTCCTTGGTGACCATAAGGAAATGGAATCAATAGAAACACATCAACCATACCTTCCCCATCAACAATAATACTCCCAGGAGGTGACCCAACCACTTGGGCATCCTGCCCCTGGTTCCCCACTGTGGTTTTAGACCTCTTGACCTATGTACACTCTCATGCTATGGGAATTCCAGTGTCTAGGGACCTTTGGATGCTACCACAAGCCTACATGCTGTAGAGCTATAAAAAGGGTCTCTTTCACCTCTAGTTACCTCACATTAATATGTCAATCCGAGAATGTCTTGTTATTTCGAAGAGTGTCTCAGTCTGAGGCTTAGCACTTGTCAGAGTAATGCTTGTAGTAAAACTGTTTAAAAACTACAAAAGTAAATAGATGCGTGTCTACAACTTAACTACTTCAAAAGACTAAATCACACCTAGCAATGCATCAGTCAAAGGTTTGGTAGCAATAATCCATCCTTTTCGTAACTGATGAGAACAGATCCGAGTTCTGGAAGCTAGGTAGTAGATGCTGGCACTCACTATCGTCTGAGATCGTCCTTAATGAATAGAAATGAAATGGCAAGTAAAGGAAATAGCAATGAAATAAAATGGCACATCAACCAAGGGTTTGGTAGCAATAACCCATCCCTTTCATAACTGATGGGAGCAGATTAGAGGTCTGGAAGCCAGGTAGCGGATGCTGATGCTCACTACAGCCTAAGACCGTCCTTGAGGAATGGCAAGTAAATAAAACAGTAAACCGGAAATCTTGAAATGGAACACCAATTGTAATGGAAAAACAGTTGAAATGGCACAACAACTAAAATGGAACAACAATTCAGAATTGGAACAGCAACTAAAATGGAATAACAAAATGGAACAATAACTAAAATGGAACAACAATTCAGAATTAGAACATCAACTGAATTGGAACAACAACTAAAATGGAACAACAGTTGAAATAAGTAGTAACCAAGTTCGTCAAGCTGTAACTCTATTTAATCACTCCAATCAAAACATCAATCCTTTGCTCTTAAAATATGTACACATACTATGGAACAGCACTACCGATGAAATAATATTAAAACCATAGAAACACAACGTGATTAATCTGATTCCGTTATTCCTCTAAATAAGAACATACGATTGCATCTCAAGATGAAAACAGTAACATTCAAGAATTCAATAATCATGTGAAATCAGACTTTCCAAGATAACTGTTGTAATTCTAAAGCACAATCGCATAAAACTCTGTAATGGAATGACAGTATCCTGTAGAGATTAATCAACACTTGAAGGATTGGTAACTTGATACAGCATCAATATAAGACTTTTGTTTGTAGGAACACTAAATGAGTTAAACATAACAGAGCATGTAATGTAAACGTCCTTAAAGCGTAACTGATTACCAGGTCACATCTATAAACAAACCACACAGAAACCACGCGTAACGGTACAAGAGCAAGTGTCCTCCAGCGCCAGGCCCTTAGCCTCCAGGGGTACACCGCTTAAGATTGATCCAGGCTCAAAGATAAAAGAGTAAGCAAGTCTATATTAATACATGAAGTAGAATTACAGTAACTCAAGTCTTCAACAGAACATAGAGATCATAGCCTTGATCTCTGTTAAAAGAAATTACATAAAAAGCCTCCCCTCTAGCCAACAACGCTATCCCTTATATAAGGATAATGACGGAGATATCTAGATATAGAAAATGGATAAAATAGCGATCCCTCAGGATCTAAGATCCTGAGGGATTCGCAGAATCGTTAATCCTGAGTCACTTCTTTCCTTTTCTGCTCCGAGCTTGTATCTTTGCTTCCTTTCCTGGGTTGGTCCGTTTTGATCTCGTTTACTTGCGGTCTCCCATCAAAGGGACAACAATTAGCTCATCTTTGTCTTTTCCTTTGGGATGGCCACTTTTCATTTTTCCTCCCTCCTGCACATAGGAAGGGCAATTATCAACGTTTCCTATTAATCTAACGTGTTTCGTTATAAATCCTCATTATTATCTATGTTTCTAATGCAAAAGGATTTTAAGTTCTAATGAAAAGATACTGAAATAACCATCAAAACATACCTTCTTTGATACTCCACACACCCCCCATCTTACCCTTTTTCATGGCCTCATGAAAACATTGTAGTTGACATGCAAAGCAGTGAGTGAGTAGGCTGGAGATGGAATCTCATGTGGGGGCCTACAACGGTGATGCAAAATTAAATGATCAAAGAAATGGCCTGTCTGGCCCTCATGCATCTCATACAGGGCTTGGTATCCGGGTGCAGGATGCCAAATGATTGGACTGTAGAACCTATATCCTAACCAGGATGGCCCTGCCCTCAAAACAATTTCGCCATAGAGAGGGAATCAGTTAGGAGCAAGTTTAAAATTCTCATACTTAAATGGTTCTTTGAGCTAGATGTTCGGATTAGATATTCGATATCGAAATTTAGTTGCTTCAACGACAGGGTCTTTAATAGAGGAAAAGTATTCAAGCCCCCACCGAATGATTGCTTCATGCATGGGTTCTAATGATTCAATCATTCCTGGATCCCTCGTGAGATTTCTATGTCTCCTCCATAACTGTTCTGGGTCCCTAGGCTCAGCTCTTACCCATACATCTAATCTGTTTTCTTTTCTTTGAAAAGCATTGTAGGCTTTGAGCCATTTAATTTGATTGACTGCAAATGAGATAAATGCTTGCAATTGAATGTCCCCAACAAAAGGGCTAGGATTTAGCTCGATCTCTTGTTCTAGTACAAGGTTATGCAATTAAAATTCACACAATAACCTTTTCACTTTTACCCCATAACGTTTACAACAATTTATAAAATCATTTATAGTGTTATTTTTATGGGAGCACCTGCTTTAACAACCTTTATTTTCAATTGTAAATACCTTTCCATTAGAAATAGGGCATATTTCTTGGCAGGGGCTCTACATGCTAGGACATCATTATATAGAGAACACAAGGTATCCATCTGTTTAATAACTACATCTAATCTAAGTGTTACCTTGGCAACTTTCTCTTGTTCCCTTCGCCATCCTTCGAAAGCTTGGCTTTCAAATAAGTTGACATTCCTTAGCTGTTGCTGTAGTTCTTCATATTTTTCTCGGGGGACTGTTTGCTCCCTAAGCTTTTCTGCTTATTGCTGGGCCTACTTCAAATGTTTGTGAAGGTTATCGTTTTCGGATCCTTCTTCCATGCAGCCGTGGAGGCCGGGAGCTTTAATTGAACTTTCTTATTGCGCTGCTTCGAGTTCAGCACCCTTATTACTCCCGAAGGTGGTGCCTCCGTCTGAACCATCTTATCATCCTTTTCAATTTAACACGAACTCCAGCCCACTGTTGTTCCTTTTCAAATGGAACAACAGTCTGTTCTTCAGCTTCATTTGGAACAACAGTTTGTTTTTCAGCTTCATTTGGAACAAAAGTTTGGCTTTTGTTAGGGTTCTGAGCAGTGGGATGGATTCTAGTCCTCCACCTCTTGCCCTTAAGGGATCTTACTGGTGTGGTCAGACCTTTTCTTCCTAAAGTCCCTGTCACCCTTTTCCTTGCCTTTAGAATCCTAATCTACTGGTGAAGCTGAATTATTATGTTCAACAATGTCCGTTGTTCCCTTCGTAATTCCCTTATTTCCATCATCTCTTTAGAAAGAATAGTAGGTTGTTCACTGCGGTTTGGACTGTGCCTAGCTTCCTGATTTTCTCCCTAAGGTGGTTGTTCCGTGGTAGGAACCTTACTTGGATCTGTTATTTCTTAGGCTAATTCTTCTTTTGCCCTTATTTCCTTCGGATTTTCTTCTGGTGCCTTTTGATTAGGAATGGGTTGTTCCTGCTTAGCGTTTTCTGATACCTTCTCATTATGAACAGACAAATTTTCTGCTTCTGCCTCTTCTGCATGCGATTCTCTGGGTGCATTTTTCTCTTGGGGTTCCTCTACGGAATGGAGGTTTGATGGACTCAGGGGTTGGCCATATTCGCCCATATTGGCCAATATGTTGGCCAATTCATCTTCCCCTGACGGGTTTTGTAATGGGCTACCTTCCTGCTGTTCCATTCCTTCCTCCTGCTCGACTTATTTTTTCTCGTCTCCTTCCTCTTAAGACTACTCATCCTTTTCTTCTTCTCTCCCTGCAGATTGCTCTGCCTCCTCTTCTTCTTCTTCTGTTTCCACCTCTACAGACTGCTCCTCTTCCTCGACATCTTCTTCTTCTGTTTCTTTCTCTACAGACTGCTCTGCTTCCTCATCAGTTTCTTCCTCCGTTTCTGTCTCTGCAGCCTGCTCTACTTCCTCGTCGCTTTCTTCCTCTGTTTCTGTCTCTGTAGACTGCTCATCTTCAATTTCTATTGCTTGGCTCGTGCCTTCCTGGGGCTTCTCCAGCCCTCCCTGTAGCCAGGCGAGGCTTGCCAATTTTCTACATTTTTCTGGTTGTTCAGGTGTACTAGCGTCATGTTTCCGTTTTTCAGATCGTTTTTCAGGTTGCTCTTTTGTGCAAGTGTCCTGCTTCCGTTTTTTTGAACGTTGGGGTGTCCTATCAACTTTTTTTCATTTTTTTGGACGTCTAGATGTGGTCATTCCTCTATTGATGATGGTAATTAGTTCTTCCTAGCTGCTCTGCTGCTGGGTGAGACTATAATTAACTATCAACTGAATTAATCCGTGGTGGCTAACAACTGATTCTACGTGCTGTGCCCTTTTCATAGTTCGTGCAACGTCATGCAATAGTGAATTCAACAATGCAGGTAAATTCATAGAACATTTTAGTTTTAAGACAGCTAGGAGTTTAAGATGTCATGGTCTTACCACATCTTTTCCTGCCTTCACAAGTGATGTAGCTTTGGATGATTTTTGCCAATTCCGCCCATGGCTCTCCTAGCGTTGCTGGCAGCACCCCCTTTCCTCGAACTGTCAAATTTTGGCCCTCGTCCTGAAAGATTTCTAAAATCTTCTGCAGCCTTTCCTTCTTTATTTTCCATACTGGTCTAGTGGCTGGTAGTCCCGTGACTCTTGCTATTATTTCATTGGTGACTGCTATTCGCCTTCCTCTTACTATGGTGTAGTCTTCCTGTAAATTCTGTAAAAATTCTATCGCTATTGTTTCATTGGACTCCTTCAAGCGGTTGAGATAGGTCAACCATCCTGCTTTCTTCAGGATTCTCGGGCTGTAGCCAAAACAATTAATACTTGTGGTTCTCAGCGAACTGACCTTCCTCCCATAGTTTCACTACAAATTCTCAAAGGAACAACAGCTGTTTGTTGAAACGCAGAGAAGCTAGTGCGTATTACTCATTCAACTTATAATTCTATGGAATATGCTATGGAAATGTCTTCGAACAACAGCTCATGCAGAAGAAAAAAAAAATAGAAAAAGATAATACCGTTGAGCCGTGTTGTACCCGAGTACACAATTTCTCAAATAACGGACTGACACGTGCTCTAGGGAATGATGAGGTTACCTCCCCCCCGCAATGTGATAGGTTGTCCCAGCCGTCAAATAAAGGAGCAGCACCTGTTCCATCATGAGGTCTTTATGGAACAACGTATGGAAATATGCCATGCTTACAAAAACAGCCTATTACTGAAATCGAGGTATAAAGTTAGATCGCTTTAATACGTAAGGGACTGCGGTGATTTGTTGGAAGTTTGGGGATAGGACATTTGCCATAAATAGATAGTCTCATGCGGTCACTGTCACTAGCTCCATAATGATTGGCGATAATATATAGTCATACGCTATATGGTTGGGTAATATTATATAATTAATTACCATGGCATAAGAAACAAGAGGATGCAATCTTCTTACCTATTGGTGTAAAAATACGACTTCAATACCATTAACAGTGCTCTGCTACCGACAGGTGTCCATAACCTTGGCAGAGTTGTTTTTTTCACCCCTGGAACCATAGTCCTTTGTGTATGCCAAGAAGCGTTGTGTAATGTCAAAATCTAGGCCACTATGCTAGCTTGGTGACCAGTTAGTCATAATGCCATTCACGAGGGAGGAGCAAGTAGTGGGCAAGCCGACTCGTGATGAGACCTCCTGTTCCAAGGGTTATTTGTTTGATATACCTTTTGGACCATTTCCCAGGTGTGGTGGCCATAGTGGGAATGCCACTTCGCTTCCGTCCTGATGATCATGGTAGGCCAGCTCGTAATGAGACTTCCTATCCTACAATTTGACAATTTTTAGAAACCATGTTTTGCTTCATTTTTTTTCTTCTTGTATTTAATAAAGAGCCTTTCCTGTTTATACACAAAGGGTGGTTCAACACTCCTTAAGAGTAGGAATGGTGGAAGAAGTGCTGGCATCCCAATAGAAAGGTATAGATCCTTTGGTATTATTGCCGAATGATAATCAAAGAAGATTAAAAAAATAAGCAGCATGATACAGATAACCAATCAGAACGGAGTCAGTAGAACAATGGCAGTAAAAGAGGATGAATAAGCATGTCTTTCCCTGCATCCTTTCACCAATTCAGCGCAGTCCCTTATAAAGATAGTGATTTATGATTTACTGATTTTCGTATGTTCTGTTTTTGTTTCCATCACATAAGTGCATAGCCATATTCAAAAAGACTTGAAAGAACATTAGCAATAGGCATCCTTAATTTTGAATAGAAGGAACAAGCTATTTCAAAATCATATCAGTAGTGTTTCTTTCGAGGAAGGGCACAACAACAGTTCACAAATGCTGTTCGTTTGAAGAAAGGAATAGTAGAAATCAATGGTGTTGTTCCTTTTGAAAAGGAAAAACAAAATCAAACAAGTGTCGTTTCTTTGGAAAATACTGGCAGAAATCAAAAAGTGTTGTGCCTTTTGAAAAGAAACAACAAAAACACATAAATGCTATCATTTTGAAAAAGGAATAGCAAAGCATAGAAGTGTTGTTCCTTTTGAAAAAGGAACAACAAAACACAAGTGCTATCCATTTTGAAAAAGGAACAACAAAAATCACAAGTGTTATTTCTTTTAGAAAAGGAACAACAAAAATTAGAAGTGTTGTTCCTTTTGGAAAAGGAACAACAAAAATAAAAAGTGTTGTTCCTTTTGGAAAAGGAACAGCAAGAATCACAAATGTTGTTCCTTTTGGAAAAGGAACAACAAAAATCAAAAGTGTTGTTCTAAATCAAAAGTATTGTTCCTTTAAAAATCAAAAGTGTTGTTCCTTTTGGAAAAGGAACAACAAAAATCAAAAGTGTTGTTCCTTTTGGAAAAGGAACAGCAAAAATCAAAAGTGTTGTTCCTTCTGGAAAAGGAACAACAAAAATAAAAAATGCTATTCCTTCTGGAAAAGGAACAACAAAAATCACAAATGTTGTTCCTTTTGGGAAAGGAACAACAAAAAATCACAAATGTTGTTCCTTTTGGATAAGGAACAACAAAACTCACAAGTGTTGTTCCTTTTGGAAAAGGAACAACAAAAACACAAAGTGCTGTTCTTTTTAGAAAAAGAAACAACAGAAAACCAAAAGTGTTATTCCTTTTGAAAAAAAAAGGAACAACAGAAGTAACAAAACCTATTGCAAAGATATATACAAAAAATAATTCAAGAAGTTATATATAAATTGTAAGGAAAAGTAAATTTCTTAGTGAGTTACAGGTGAGGAAGACTTGTCTTCCTCCACTAAGATATCCATATCTGAATCTTGGCGTAGTTGTTGGCAAAAGGACTCCCGGGTAAGTGGTTTGCGATAGAGACAGACTTGATGGCCATTTTCCTTAAAGGTATATCCAGAACCATCAATAGTAATCAGGGTAAGGGTACCATTGTCATGTACTTTCTGAATTTCATATGGTCCCAACCAACGAGTCTGAAGTTTCCCGAGGAAGTCCTAAAATCCGGAGTCATATAAAAGAGCCCAATCTCCCTCGTGGAAGACTCTATTTTTAATGAGAGCATCATACCATTTAGCTCTCTGCTGCTGTATCAGGGCAGTGTGTTGAAGTGCAGAGAGCCTAACTTCATCTAGCTCATTAATATGTTGTAGTCGATTAGTCTGTACCTCAGTTCAGTCAAAACCAATTTCTTGTGCTGTTCGTAATGTATGGATTTCAAATTCTATAGGAAAAATAGGTTGTTTTCAGAACATTAGCTGGTAAGGTGAGTGACCAGTGGTGCTTCTCCATGTTGTTCTATAAGCCCACAGTGGTTCAGGTAGTCGGGCAGCCCAATCGCGTCTATGTGATGCAACTGTTTTTGTTACAATTGTTTCTATTATCTTGTTGCTACTTTCTACTTGCCCATTTGCCTATGGGTGATATGGGGTGGTAATTTTATGTTGAACATGATAATTGTTGAGTGTTGGCGCTATTCTGTTCCCAACAAATTGTGGCCCTCCATTTGTAATTATCTCTCTAGGGAGGCCATAGCGTACAAATAGATGGAGCAGGAACTGTATAACAGATTCTTCTGTAGCTCTGGGCAAGGCCTCTGCTTCAACCCACTTGGTGACGTATTCTGTTGCCACCAAAATGGATGTTTTCTGGTTTGATGGTGGGTTGATTGGTCCCACGAAATCAAGAGCCCAACGCTCAGATGGTTCGATGACTAGCTGTGGTTTCAAATGCATCTCGTCTGACTAACTAGGACGTCCCGCTCTCTGGCAACTGTCACATGCTTGGACAAATTTCTTTGCATCTTTGAAAATTTTAGGCCAATAATACCCTGTGTGTAATACTTTATGTGCAGTCCTACGATCAGTGAAATGTCCACCACATGGTTGGTCATGGCATGCTTTCAATATATCAAAAATTTTGTCTTGTCGAACGCATCTCCTGATTTGCATATCTGCCCCCGTCTGAAACAAATAGCTCCCAATCCAGGAAAATCTGGTACTTCGCTGAACAATCTGTTTTTGCTCATTAGGGGTTAGATGCTTTGGTAACTTACCTGCTGCTAGGTAATTGGCAACATCAGCATACTAGGGTGTTTGAACAGTAGTGACAAAGAGATGCTCATCTGGAAATTGATCTTCAACTGCTGCTGCATCGACTGGTTTTGGCATTCTTGAGAGGAAATCAGCTACCGGGTTTTCTTTCCAGGGTCGATCCTTGATTGTAATATCAAATTCCTGCAATAAAATAAGCCATTTAGTTATTATGCCATTTGTGATAGGATTTTTTGCTAAATATTTTATAGTAGAATGATCTGTGAACAAGATAACAGGATATCCAGTAATGTAATGTCTGAATTTATTGACAGCATGTATAACAGCTAGAAATTCCTTTTCAGTGATAGTATAATTTAATTCAGCAGGGCATAGACTTTTGCTAATATAATAAATTGCATATGGTTTTCTATCCTCCTCGTGTCCAAGGACCGCTCCAATGGCTGTGTCTGAGGCATCAGATGATATCTGGAATGACAAATCCCAATTTGGTCCCCGAAGGAATAGGGCTGTAGATACGAGCTTCTTCAGATCGTTGAAGGCACGTTCACATTTTTCTGTCCAAAGAAAATTAATATTACCAGTTAGTGCATACAATGGTGCAGCAATACGTGAATAATTTTCTATAAACCTTCTGTAGTAACCAGAGAATCCAAGAAAGCTACGTACCTCTGTTTGAGTAGTAGGAATAGGAATAAGCAAAAGTATTTAGATTTTGGCTGGGTCTACCTAAATGCCAGCTGATGAAATATAGTGTCCTAAAATAAGTCCTTTCGTCATCATCATGTAACATTTTTCATGGCTTAAACAAAGCTTGGTAGCTATGCAACGTTGTAGGACTTTTTCTAGTGTCTCCAATGCTGGATCAAACTCATCTCCGTATGGAGTAAAGTCATCCATATATACTTCCAGTCCTTCATTGATTAGATCTGAAAAAATGCTAAGGATAGCTCTTTGGAATGTGGCAGGGGCATTACATAATCCAAAAGGTAAAACTCGGTAGGCGAATGTTCCCCAAGGACAAGGAAAAGTAGTTTTGTCCTGATCTTCTGGGGAAATCTGTATTTGGTTATACCCGCTGAAGCCGTCGAGAAAAGAAAAGAATTTCTTCCCTGCCAAAGTGTCCAATACTTGATCGATGAGTGGGAGAGGAAAGTGATCTTTTTGCATTGCCTTATTTAGCTCCCTGTAGTCCACGCAGATTCTCCACTTCCCATTCTTTTTCGGCACCACCACAAGTGGGGAGACCCATTTACTATTAGAGATAGGGTAGATGAAGTTAACATCTAAAAGTTTTTGAAGCTCAGCTTTTACTACTTCTTTTATATGAGGATTTAGTCTTCTCTGAGGCTGCCTAATAAGTCTTACATCATTTCTATGTAGATGTGGTGTGTACATAATTGAGGGTCAATTCCTTTAATATCAGGGTAATCCCATGCAAATGCTTCTTTATATTTCCTTAAGATATGGATGATCTTTGTTTCTTGTTCGGGTGAAAGGTCGGCGTTAATGTTTAAGGTCTTTCCAGGTTCAATTTCCACAATTTTACTATGTGCAACTGAAGTGACAGGGATTGTGTAATCATGTGGATCTTTCAGAGGTTCCTCTTCTAGTTCGTTATCAAATGGTGCTTTTATCGTATGACATTGGGTACGAGATGTGAGTTCAGTTTGACTAATGAAATTATTGATGGCATCATCTTTTGTTTGGTCTTTGAACTCAAGTGCTTCTTGTATAGTTAATGGAGATCTAATGTTGTCAGTAAGATATGATATAGGGTGCCTATTAGTTTTAACTATTGTGATGCTTGGTTGCGCTGGGGGATATAGTACTAAATTCTTGATATCCGCCTCCTTGTTTATGATCATGTTCCCTTGCCGACAGCCGATATAGGCATCATCGGTAGTGAGCTAAGGTCTTCCTAAGATCAATGGATGTCCATCAAGTCGGGTCTTAGTGTTTATTATCAGAAAATTAGTTGGGTATTCCCAGGAGTCAACCGAGACCATGACATCATGTAGTATGCCTTCCGACCTAACCACAGACCGATCAACCAATTCCAGCAGAGTGGAGGTGGGTTCTGCAGATGTAATGCCTACCTTTTGGCAAGTAATGATTGTCAATATATTGATTGCAGCTCCAAGATCGACTAAGGCATTGGTTAGGGTTTGACCATAAATTTGAACAGTTACTATTGGATTTCCTGGGTCTTCATACTTAATAGGTGTTTCCTTTCCTGATAATAATTCAGATAAAGTACCGACTACTTGAACTCTTGGATTATCTATTATATTCCTCCTTGGTCTTTTTATGCACAATTCTTTAATAGTTTTTGTGTATATCGGGATGTCTTGAATGACCTCAAGGAATGGAATTTTTATGTACAAATTTTGTAATTCTCCCAGAATGTCAAAATTAGGTTGTTGTATAGGTCGAGGTATGATTTAACGTTCTGGGAACGAGGGAGAGGATGTGGTTGCTTGATTATGAGTTTGTTGTCTATTCACATCCTCCTCTTGTGACAGATGTTCTCTAGATAACTGGTCTTCAATCTAAACTATTTTATTTCCCTCAATTTGGATAATACGCCTAGATCTTAGCTGAAGATCATTGCACTCCCTCAGATCGGTCCTTCTTCTGGTGTTTCTAAAATTTGGAGAGCTTGGACTGGTCTGTTATTTTGATTGGGATTGGGTTGGGTTAGGAATTGGGGTCTCAGATTAGATTGGGGGTTTTGCTGTAAAGATGGCAGTGTAGGTTGAGGGAAAGGAATCTAGCTGTTGTGTTGGTCTCTGCCAGTTAGTCTGCTAGACTGAACCTTGTGAAGTGGGGGAGTCCATTGTGGTGGGTATGGGTTGTTTTTCCAGTATGGTGGGAGAATAAGGAGGATTCAACCAACCAGATTGGCTTGTCTGATTTAGCCATGGGTTTGTAGAAGGATATGACTATGATGACCAGTTTGGAAATGGGGGCTGAAACTGACTTTGCCATGTATTATACTGTTGAGTATTGTACCGCGAATACTAAAAAAAGAAGCTCAGTTTGAAACATACCAGTTTGTCGTGGCTGCCACTGACAACGCTGGTTGAGTAAATATACTGCCTCTGGTTCTTCTTCTACTTCCTTATATACCACTTTCAGTCCAGGTAATGAGGGACAACTTTCTGTAGAGTGATCCCTTGTACAGATAGCGCATGTCTGGACTGTATCTAGTGGACATTCCTTATGGCTATGCTTCTTCCTACACCTAGGGAAGAAGATTGCCAAATTCTGTTATGCCTCCATTTGTTTCTGCTTGGCCTGCAAAACATCCAATTGTGTAGTGAGTGTTCCTAGTATATCAGTTTTAAAATTTTCAAATAAATTTCTAATTTCCACACGCGTTACTCCTTCTGATGGGATTTTATTTTCTCTTGAAAATTGATCATGTTCTGCTGATTTGATTCATGTACTACCTCTGGAACTCCTGATGCATAAATCAATTATGTCAGCAAAACTTTCCTGATAAATATCCCCTTTCCCCATAATGTTTAATGCTTCAATCCATTGTTCTTTCATGCCCCTTATTAATGTTGTTTTCAACACATTATTAGGCAAAGGAAACGATGCATAGGGAGATCTTTGTATATTATACTGGAAACGTTCCACATATTCTTCTAATGTTTCGTTTGGTCTAGCTATCATCTGAAATATTTCATCTTTTAGTTCTCTAAACCTGCAGTAATCTTGATATTTTTTCAAAAAGGATTCTCTCATTTGTTCCCAGTTATTTATAACCCCGCCACCTAATCCCATAAACCATCTTAAAGTAACCCCTTTTAGAGTAGAGGGGAAAAATTTTAGTTTCTGGGGGTCAGTGGTGTAATCATATCCCCTGCACAGTACATCGAATTCAAATAAAAATGCATCCGGGTCCTCCGATGTAAGCCTGTGAAATGTAGGGATATGTTGAAGGGGAATTGCTTTCATAGGGGCATTTGCTGCGGAATCCACTATGGGGTATTGTAATGTAGAGGTTTGGGTGTTTGGTGGATTTTGAGCCATTGGGTCAAATATATGCCAATAACCTTCCGGAATATCTAAGAGGGTATTCCTAGGTTGAGGAGGAATGTCTTTAACAAGAACAATTTAATAGTACTTCCTCTATCTGGGATTTCTGTCTGAGGGGATTGGGTCCCTTCAATAATAATTTTACCGCACTCCCTTTGTCTGGGCTATTCAATGGCTGAGTTATCCTAAGAGGAGATCTCGGCTCCCCAGTCTCTCCTGTTTCTCCTTCTCCTTCACAAAGATTACTGAAATTCCCTTCTTGCAATTGTTCTGGAATAGAATTCTCAATTTCTTGAAAGTCTTGTTCATCAGTTTGACTATGCACCTCAGCAAAGGCTACAGATGGTGAACCTACAGCCTGAAGGGAACTAGTAGGCTATTTGGAAATAAATTTCCTAGGACCTACTGAAGGCTGAGATTCGGCTTTCTTATAAATTTCATCTATGAAGGTTGATCGACCAAGGGTCACCGACCCCTTAGTTTTTTATGGCTTTGGTAAAGGTTTGGGATTTTTCTCTGGCTTTTTCTGCTTAGTCATGCACTCAATTTAACTACTAAATCCTTCTTAAGCAGATAGCAGCAAATCTATAGGAAAGTGGGCAAAGGAGCAGGGCTTTTACATGCTCTGTATGTAGGTTCTTACCTTCCATTTTCAAAACCCAGTTCTTCCCTAGCAGGTTCGTACACTACCCTGAAAAAAACAAATGACTACACTCTTTCCCCGGCAACGACACCAAAATGTAGAGCTATAAAAAGGGTATCTT